>PVIJ01000192.1:132815-245755 GCA_004024925.1 Scalopus aquaticus
CAACTCAACAAAAACAAAGCCAATAACCCAGTCAAAAAATGGGCAGAAGAGCTCAAAAGGCACTTCTCCAAAGAAGAAAAGCAAATGGCCAACAGATACATGAAAAAATGCTCAACATCACTTATAATCAAGGAAATGCAAATCAAAACCACAATGAGATACCACCTCACACCTGTGAGGATGGCACACATTAAAAATATAGGTAATAACAAATGCTGGAAAGGATGTGGAGAAAAAGGAACTCTTCTACACTGCTGGTGGGAATGTGAACTGGTCCAACCACTATGGAAAGCTGTATGGCGATTCCTCAAACTGCTCAACATGGAGCTTCCATATGACCCAGCAATACCACTTTTGGGAATCTACCCAAAGGACACAAAAACACTAATCCAAAAGGACACATGCACCTGTATGTTCATTGTGGCACTGTTCACAATAGCAAAGGTATGGAAGCAACCCAGATGTCCAAAAATAGATGACTGGATCAAGAAGATGTGGTACATATACACAATGGAATACTATTCAGCATTCAAAGAAGATAAGCACACGCAATTTGCAGCGACATGGATAGAATTAGAGGGGATCATACTCAGCAAAACAAGCCAGAAAGAAAGAGAAAAATATCGAATGGTTTCACTTATAACAGGACTATAGGGAAACCAAATAGGAGAGAGACACTTGGGCGGGTAGGGGAAGGGGCAGGATAAGGGCACAAAATGGAGTAGAAAAGGACACAAGGGACCACAGAGATGGATCACGGGTGAATGGGTGGTGGGTTACCCAAGGGGAAAACAAAATGTAAAAGATATAAATAACAATAAAAATATATATTAATAAAAAAAATTAAAATTAAAAAAGGTATATAATAGTAAGTCTTCACTGTCACTGATATCTCTCTCTCTCTCTCTCTCTCTCTCTCTCTCTCTCTCTCTCTCTCTCTAAGGAACCTTCCTTATGTGGGATCCAAATACAATGCAATGAAAGAGAGCATTTTTTTTTCAGTAAGTTATCTTGATTTATGGTCATACTTCTCCCACCGATCAACTCTTTGACTTTAGACAAACCAGTTAATACCTCTATGGCTTGGTTTGCTCATCTAGAAGCCAAAGAACTGTTATATATCAAAATGTACCTTATAGGAGACTATGAAATGAACACTTCTTTGAAACTGGGTGGTTATAAAATATGTCCACAAATTATTTGACAGTCCTCCCTTTGAATGGTTGTGTCTGCTTCACCCACCCTGGATTTTGTGACTGCCTCTATGAACAGATGCAGAAGTGACCTGCACTTCAAGGCTAGATCATTAAAAAGGGTAATGGTGTCTTTCTTTCACTTGCTCTTTGTCTGTGCTCCTGCTCTTGACCTCACTCTCATTTTGTCCCAGGGCAGATACCACTGGATCCCTGATGTAAGATATCTAACTGCTCTGAACTGCCACACTACAGAAAACCACATAAAGAAACCACACAGAGACACAGAGAGGCCCAAACTGTCAGCGCTTTGAATCTTCGAACTCAGTTGATTGACATATGAATGAAGAAGCTTTTGAAATCATGCCAGCCCAGTGACAGTCTATAATTCACAGGAGACCTTTAACTATAACTATTCAACTAAGCCACTTCTGAATTCTTGATCCACAGAAACAGTGAGAAGTAATAAAAATATAAATTATAAAAATAATAATTTAAAGCAGTAATTTTTAGGGCTACATTTGGGGTTACATACTACATTTCTTATGTAGTCACAGGAACTAGAAGAAGATTGTGACTTAATCAAAAGTAGAGGAAAAAAATTCCACTCCCAAGGTCAAACAAGGAAATCTCTAGAATCCACAAGAACCTCAGGAAAGAATACTTGGAAGTTTCAAGAGAGATGATGGAAGGTACAATTCACTCACAAAACCACACAAAAAAGCATTAGAATAATCTACCTTTTTATTTTCAACATGGGTGACATTTATGAACATTTCCTCACATTTGTAGCTAAAAGAAATATTGGGGAAAAGGCCCCAAGTGGAACCTTTTAAAACGAGTAGCACAATCTAAGGTGCAGGAACTAGCTGGGGCATCATTCGGTCGTTTCTAGCAGGAGCTGACACCACTGATCCTGGCTTTCTGCCTCTCTCAATAGACTGTGCAGTTGATAAAATGCAAGCATTCCCCAAACACACCTCCAGATAACTCTGAAAGTAGGACTTCTCCTTATAAAATGACACTTGAGAGTTGGAGTCAGGAAAGACAATGTCTGTCATTGGACCAGAGATAGTGAGTTTGAGATACTCCGTGTACCTCAGCGGAGCAGAACCAAGGACAGAAGTCAGGAGATGGTAAACAATGGCCTCCAGGCAAGATTCTACTATAAATCCACATATTTTCTTCCTAGACCATCCAGTGTTTTCAAAACAGGAAATTCACATAAAAAGCCTAAATTTCCAGCTTCTCTTAAAACACTGGAGATGAAGCAACTGTAAGTATGCATTCCCACTCGGTCTCAATCAGCTGAAGCAGATAAGCTGTTTCTCTCCTTAGACAGAACATGTCCTCTCTATTAACCACAATCCACACCACTCCCAAGGGTCTACTCCTGGGTTCACGTCACTCATTTACTTTGTATTTTCTGTTCCACGGGGGTATTTGAGTTTGTGTCTTGTGGCCTGTATCAACAGAGGAGTTTCAGACTTCAAACCTCCAGGAATTTCTTGATCATTACAGGTTTGAATTTTCAGGTTTGGATAATCCAGTAAATTTCATTGCTGGACTATTGCCAAATTTTTCCCCTAACTACAACTATGGAGCCATGATAAACTCATATAACTAATGGTTAGGTATCTTTCAACACAGTTATTTTAAATTGGAGGTGCTAAATATGCCTTCAGAAGTACATTCTTGTATTTGATACACCCAAATGATCTTTAAAATATGAAATATGGCCACACATGGATCTAACATTCCCAGCCCAAATTAACATGAAAAAGAGGTATCAGACAGCTCTGACATTAGGATGGACAGAAATAGAACATGTATCTACAGATTATAAATTGAAATAATTTAATCACTCACCACAGAAAAGCTTCAAGGTGGTTACTAGTGGGGAGTTAATTAGGTAGTGAGAGCATGTGCTGAGAAGTTAAGACCAACAATTTCAGATTTAGGTACACATGTGAATACACATGTGTATTTGAGAATCAAACAAGACAAAGCAACTTACCAATTCCAGACATTGTCTGTGGCCATAGGCAGCAGCATAATGTATGCTGTTGTAACCTTCTTTGTCCCGGATAGATGGATTTGCATCATTTTGAAGCAGAAACTCTAGACATCTGTTGGTATAAAAATGAAGGGTTATTTTGGAAAATATCTCTGGACCAAAAAAGATAATATAAATTTTCACTTATTATGAATGTTCCACAAACCACTTTGTGAAATTTAAGTGTTCCTTCAAGAATCCTAAAGCAGGGCCTCCCTGGTGGTGCAACGGGTTAAGTCTCAGTCTACGAAGCTGTCTGCAGCCACTGCAGCACAAGTTTGATCCCCAGCCAGGGAGACTCCCACATGGTGCAGAAGACCTCTCCTGCCTCTCCCGCTGCTCCCCTCAGCAGTGTATTTCAGTTGATCGGCCTGTTCTGCTCCCACCTTTGTTTCTGGTGAATCCTCTCACAGCCCCACACCTCTGGCCTGCACCCCAGTTCTTGTATGCATAAATAAATAAATCTTTAAAAAAAAATCCTAAAGCAATTAGGTTTTATCCTGGAAGTGCTAAATCCACAAAATATCCAAAAAAAAAATGTGTTTTCTGCTACTATCTCTATTTCAGCCTAAAGTAGCCATTCTAGAATTTAGGAAAGGTCTTTAAAAACAAGAGGGTAACTAAGGTTTTTTTCGTTCTCATCTTAAGGTACAGAACCTGTCTTTCTTCACCTGGACTATGAGTTTTAGAGCTCGATGTTCAAACGGTGAGGTCTCCCTCACTTGTGAAAAAGAGGTGAGCAGACCACAGCAATGAACAACCTAGAGAGAAGCTTATTTTGAATCTGGCGACTCATAAGATCAAAAGGTTGAAAAATGGAAGTTAAAGAGAGTAAGAAAGCAAACCAAAAATAAAAAAAATATGAAGAACCTAAGGATAGCCTAAACAATAAAAGGAATAAAGTCATGGGTGAATATTTTAAAAATAAAAAGGATTAATTCAGTAGACACATATGAAAAAAGACCCCTTACTTTTATCATCAGAAATAAAGGCTAAGCTAAAATAATAAACAACAAAATCTAAAAGCCTTTTCCAACAGAGTTGTACTTTTTCTGAAAAAGCTACAATCTGCAATAGTTTAGAGAAAACAGTGTAGCTGTTTGGTGAAGAGACCAGACTCCAGGTCATGAGGGCTTGTGGTGTCACGCATTCTACTCAGGGCTCGTGCAAGTGGCACAGCCCTGCTGGTGCAGCAGGAATAACACACAGGGAGCACACAGCTCCACCATTTCTGTATTATTTCTGAGACAGTGGGACAAATATGTCCTTTACAAGGTCAAGCTGATTCAATTTCACATGCAAATAAAAATATGATTCTAAATATGAGCCTGTACATTTAACGAAGACCTTCCAACTGAAAATTTCTTTAGTTTACTCAGAAACATTTACCTAACTTTTGTCATGAGGCAAAAAGAATAAACAAAGCACCCATACAATTGAAACAAATAGTTTAGCTTCTGAGAAAAAAAAATGATGAAAGACATAAATTTTAAACCAAATACCTTCACGTCATGATTTATCCACAAAATACTCCTTATTAAATCAAAGTAAGAGTCCTGATATCCACGCTGTCTTTGGTGATTTGCACCTTGTAAGGAAGTCTATTTTTTATTTTGGTAATTTAAAATACCTGTGGACTGGATCTTAGGTGTGACTCATTTAAAACCGAATTTGGCTCATTAAATAAAATCACTCACTAGGAATAGCATCCTAGTAGACACCCAATTCCCAGCTTCTGAAAAGATTACATTCTAACAATCAGTTGACACACTTTTAACATGTAATTTGGAAAACATTTAATTGCTCCCCCAAATTTATTTAACCCAGAATACAAGTGACCTATACTACCAAGAGTATTATTAGAAATACCAACAGTACTACAGAATTTGAATATTCTCCAATTGTGTCCTAAGACCCTGAACTACCAATTTTGGCAGTAAGTTGCAAAATCAAGAGATGCACATTGGGTCAGGAGTGTACTTAAACAAGGGGAGAAGACTCTTTGCACAAGAGAACTTTCAGGCAGGCTGGTTCCCTGGCCTTCAGCTCCTTCTCTCCGTCAGCTCTAAGAGGGACCAGGATAAGCTTGCATTTCACTGGAGGAGGAATTGCTAAGGTCAGTTAAAGTTCTACATTCTTTTAATATGATTATTTTGGGCCTCCCTGGTGGCGCAGCGGTTGAGTGCTGCTCTGTGGAGCTGTCGGCAGCGCGCGGTGCGAGTTCGACACCCAGCCGGGGAGAATCCCACATGGCAGGGCAGACCTCTCCTGCCTCGCCCGCTGCTCCCCTCAGCAGTGTATTTCTGATCTGCCTGTTCTGCTCCCCACTCTGTCTCTGGTGAACCCTCTCGCCGCCCCACGTCTCTGGCCTATACCCCAGCTTGTATAAATAAATAAATCTTTAAAAATATATATGATTATTTTAATTTTGTACCATTAGGGTAAAACCCTGGTCATTCTGCTTTACTCACAGCTATGTTTCCTGTTCCCACCCCAGTAACAAAGTTATGTCCTGCAACCTGCTCTGGGGCCATACTCTCTAGCTGTACCCTTTGACAATGGTCTGGACCTGGGGGAGGAGCCCAGGGGGCAGTGAGAAGACCCTAGAGTAGACACGGGCATTCAGGCCACAGGGAAATTGGTTCATCTGGCAACTAGAGAAGATAATAGACAAGTGAAGGACTGTGTGTGCAGAATCATAGAGCACTACAGTCCCACAGGAGCAGATAGGAATGTGGGCACTATTTATGAGTTGTTTGGGCTTCTCCGCAGCTATGGAACACCAATTACATACCAGACACTGAGCTGGGCTGAGCACAACCTGCTCACCATGACTTGCAGTGCAGGAAGGACTCTCAAAGGACAAAGCATTTGAGCTTCCCATGTAGCAACACTCCTGGGAAACAGCGGTCACTCCAGCCCCTATCACGGTAATAACTAAGTCTGTTAGAAGTCAGAGAGAAACAGGTGGGATGAAGTGGAACAGGGACAGCTGTTTGTAGGGAACAGCGGGCTCTCTGTAAGATGGTGTATGTGTTGGTGAATGAGGAGAGGGTAGTACAACCAGTTACTTCACACCAAAACACTTATTTACAGAATCTGCTACATAGCTGTTATCACTAGGTTATAAAGCGGGAGCTTACAGCTCAGAGAAGAGGTTTAATATGTCTCCGTAGGCACATGACACATGAGTAAGTCAGAAACAATATTTAAGATACCTGAGCTTAGAAAATGCTGATCAATTACCATGAGAGCCCTGGGAAAGCTTATGATTTTAGAGAGCTCTCAGTGTGAAAATAATTGAAGGATGTATTAAAATAATAATTTCTTCTTTATTAAAAGAAACACCACATAACCGCCTCAAGATAACAAGTGAGACTCCCAAATAGTAGAGCCAGCCTACGTGGCAACCTAGAAAAGCAGAAAAAGTATCAGTAATGGTGCCATGAACTTAAGCAAAAAAGAAACTTACAGTGCAGCTTCCTTTTCCTTCACTTCTCTGACTCTTTCAAGTTCTTCTGAATTTTCATGGGCATTTCCTAAAATAGTCTTACTTCTCAGCATAAGGGAAAGAAAGAAACACAGTTAATTTTTTAATGGCAAAGTTGCTAATGACTTGGTATAATTTATATCTCAATGATTAAAATCACAACCCAAAAATAAGGTGCATTACTCATTTTCATTGAGGTTATGCATGGTTCTCTCCAAGGCCAGTCAGTAAACCTATCATCTCCCAAGGAATTCAACTGAGAAAATGACTTTCTTAAGACTTTTGCCCAGATATCAGCAAATAAAGCAGCAGTCAAGTTGTCCACACTTTAGTAAATATCCTAAACTCCCCAAGTAAAAGGAAGCAACTTAGCTTCACCTTCTCTATCACCACATCCCTTCTGTCTTTTGGCCAGTTCAGCATCTCATGTATTCAGGAATGGATCCTAGTCATCCCTCACCTACCAGAGAAGTTCTTCATTATCTAGGATTACTTTTCTACTTCTTAACTGATGAAGTACAGCTTTCCCCACTCTATCCCAAATGAGTATCAAAGAGCCTGGCACATAGTATATGCTCAATAAATGTTTGTTGAATCAATAACCTTCATGGCTATGGGACCCTGAGTGCTAGATCTGACAACCCAATATTATATGATATGAAGACAGTGTTTTCCAAACTGAACTGTGAAATTTCCAAACCGAACTCAGTGGGTTGCATTCAATAACATTTTTAATTATATAAAAGATGATATCGGAACGCATCACACACAGTAAAAATAGAATGGCTTCATGAAATTTTTTTTCTGTTTTATATATATACATATACATGTCTGTAAGTATATATGTGTATACATAACATATTATGTGAGTGTGTGTTCTGGATAATGATGTAAAATGTATTTCTTACTGTGGGTTATCTAAAACGTCTGAAAGTGCTCTATGAGAAAAAGAGCTAGCACTGACCCAGAATCATCCCATAGCACACAGCAGCTAATAATTGAATAGTTCTCCATACAGGATCACCAAAAAGTATTTCTATGAAGGAGGCCCTGGTCCTTCAGTCTTTGAAAACAATCTCATAAGCCATGGGCATTTCTACCTTTTCCCCCAGAACTAGATCACTTATTTCTGCTTTCCATCTCCAGCCACCTAAAATCCAAACATGCCCAAGGCAACAACTACTTTTCTCTAGCTTTCCTACTGCAAAAGCATTTGTACCCAGATTTGGAACAATAGTGCCTATTTTATATATATCAATGCTACTTTTGGAGACTACTGAGATTATACATAGATAGATATTTTCAACATATGACACAGTTATTAGTAAATGTAAGTTTTACAGCAAGTGAAGCATCCAAGTGGTAATAATGAAAACTACAGTATATGACAAAATAAATTACAACAGATTTTGAATAAACTGAAAACCTGCATTTGACAGCTCCATTTGGCATTCCACCCAAGGAACAGATAAATAATTGTGCAGTGAAATGTAATAATCAAACATAAAGAGAGTGGAATGGGAAAAGCAGGGTTAGGGACGAAGTAATTCTAAATCCTTTGGGTCTGGATGAAAGAGATTTTTCATTCACATTTTACATGAAGTAGCATGAAGGAAACCGTAAACTCTCCCACCCCACCCCTGCCCTAACCCCAGAGAAGCACGAGCAAGGCTGTTTTTACTTTCTATCCATGTCTGACGCAGCGGCATAGTGCAAGGCTGTCCGTCCCCAGTCATCTGTTTCGTTAACATTGGCCCCTGTGGTTACTAATGTCTCAATACAGTGGAAATGACAATTTGCAGCTGCATAGTGCAAAGGGGTCCTGAAAAACAAACAGAAGTTTATTACTTCATTTGGTCTAAAAAATAGACCCATCATCTGCACTAGCACTGACAGCAGTATTCCTGGGGTTTGGAGGTCAAGGGATCTTCCTTTGACTTTATAAATTAGAACTGAAACCATAAAGACCAGGCTTCAGAAAAGGCCATCCACTGTGGATCAATCTTTTATTTCCCTTCCCAGTGCCTGTCCTAGGTCTACATTATTGTTCATTTGGACTATAGCAATACAATCCTTATTGATCTCCTAAATACTAATCAAACTTCCATGAAACTTTCAGCTGGTATGAGTGAAGAACTGAGTTTTCTAAGGTGCAATACCCACATATGACTATCCTGTTCCACACCCTTCAAAACCTATGCATTTAAATAAAGTCTTTTCTTGACCCACTTTCATCTATCAAAACCCCACTTCCAGAACCTTCAAAGCCTTAAATCCTTAATCTGGAAGTGAAAGATCTTCCCAAAGAACCTTCCAAGGAGGTCCCAGTTTACCTTTATAGAGTATTTCTCTTCCCTCTTAGATGAATCCATTACTGTATCCAAAACAAATGACCTGAGACTTTTTCCTTTCATGTCCACACTTCTCTATACATATCCCCTTGCTGTTTTCCTCCCTAGAAAGTCTGTTCTTGATCTACTTCCACGTATGAAAACCCCACTTCCATTCGATCTTTCTCACTTTTGTCTGAGATTGTTTAGCTCCTGTCCTGGTATCTTGAGATCACATCACTATTGACCCAATGTTAACTACTAGTGTTGTCTCATCTTCTCCACTAAACTAAAAGCTCCTTGAGGGTAGGGATGTAGATTAACCAAAGGAAAGAAAAATGCACAAGGAATCAGAATCTCTGAGCTCTAGTCTAAGCAGATTTGCAAGCTGAGCCTGGGCTTCCTCATCCATATTCCAATGAGGTACTCTGAGAAGCTGTCTCCTAAGGTCTGTTCCAGGTATAAAATTCTCTGTGAATGTTTAACTTATTTAATTTCTCTGGTCTCAGCTTTCTCCTCAATCAAAAGGGTAATAAGCATTTCCATATACTTCATAGAGTTTTATGAAGAACCAACTGAGTAATATCTAGAAAAAAACAAGCACCTTGTAGAGAATAAGGTATTACAGAAATAAGTAATTTGTTTTACATTACTTATTTTTAGTCCTTGATTATTTCACAGTTTTCCTGTGTACCTAGCCAATTTGCAAGAATAAACAAAATATTAGACATAAAGTAACTTTATTTCAAGAACTATTTATTTTATGTATATTTAAGTATTTTACGTTTATAATTATGGACCTTTTTATTAGTTGATTTTTCCCTCTTTAGTAAAAAAAAATGAAATTGTAAATATTTTGCATAGTGGATTGCTTGTGTTTTAACTTATCAGACTGAAAATTATTAGGTGTCAATCAATGACAGATCCCAGAGATAAAGAGATCCAGTCCTTGATCTTAGGAGACCCATAATCAGGTGAGGAGAGAGACAAGGAAACAAAGAGTCCATTAGAAGAGTGTGGTGGTGCTGCAATGGTGGAGTACGTAGCTTGTTCGGGGAGCAGAGAGGAGGGGTACCCCTGTGAGAGTGGAGGGGTGGTGTCACTTGATATAAATCTGGAAGGATGAGGAGATGAGTAGGAAACTGACATTGGTAAGGTGGTAAGTGAGGAAATCTGTGGCTCCAAGAGCCAGGATGCATGGAGAGAGGAGCAGAGAGATGCTGGTGTGTGTGAGTGTAATACACATCCATGCACCAGTCAGGTTACAGCAGGATTTAGCAAAGATTCATTAAGGTGAGAAGGAGTCTATGACTCATTCCATCAGCCAAAAGCACAGTTGGTGACAGTGATGGTGATGGTGGTGGTGTTGGTATGTGTGCTTAATGTTTAAACATGTCTAAAAATTTATCCCAAGATTAAATGTCCAATAAATATAATAAAATGCTTTAAGATCTTGTGGCCAAATTTTTGGGTTTGGGATGCTAAGGTGTTACTTTGGGTTTGGGATGCTAAGGTATTACTTTGCGATAAACAGATTTTTCTTAATTATACCCACGTAGGAAATTTTTAAAAATTGGAAGAAAAAGAGAGACAATTGGCACCACTAAACAGAAGCTATGAGAAGAGATGATTTTCTTGTGGCTTGTGATTTGTTGGCATTTTCTGACAAGATGGGTTTCCTTCTGAGAATGGAATCCCTCCAGCTAGTTCCCTATTTACCACTTGAACATAATGTGATTTCCAGATGGACTCCTTCCTGCTCCTTTTATTTAGGCACTTGAAACAGAGTTCCCTTTTACATACCTCCCACATTTGTCCTTTTTATGGAAATCTGCTCCACTGCTCTGCAAGAGTTTTATACATTCCACGTTACTAGAAAGACAGGAAAAACATTATTTAGGTGGAAGAGGTCAATTGCTATGCTATCATCACAAAGCACTGTTTTCTACAGAGTGCAGACCCAGAGGAAATGACAGCTCTAGTTTTAAATTCTGCTAACACAAGAATAATCTGAAAATATTAGAGAAATGTGATATGGTAAAGAACTATAGTTTCTGAAATTTTTAATAAATCAATACATTAATCTCAAGGAAACACTTTCAATTAATTATGAGACTACAGAACTTAATGATATTACATGACTAAACCTTTTAGTCATGGTTTCATTGTTTATCCTAATGTTCTCTTGCAAAACCATAAAGAGTTTATGAAGTAATTCCTTAAACCTATAATAATTTAATGTCACCTATAGACAATGAACCAGAGTGGATAAGCATTACCTTTTATCACAGCAGAATGAATTCACCATAACCATTTCTGACCAAGACTCTCCTGAATGGAAAATAAAATAGCTGCATTTCCCTGTCTTTGTAATCTAGGTAAATAAATGTGCAGAACCGAGGCTGAAAGTGATGTAATGGAGCATTGTGATCTTCAAGTGCTTCTTTGTCATTCTCAGAAGCAATAAATCATGTTTAGTAGAAAGAAAAGAATCTGCTGAAGTGAATTTCCCTACTGAAGGACATATACCTAAATATTAATTCTAACATAAGTTTCAGGCATGAAGCCAGAATGGTGTGTTTTCACTTTCAGTACAGGTCTGATATATTTTTTTTAATGTGGCCATAAAAAGAGACAATTATCCATTATTCTTCTAAACCTGTGATGCTAATAAGTGGCCAAGGATTTACCATTTTATTATCATTTAAATAAGAAAAATGATCTCATTAATGATAAACCTGAGCAGAGCTCTCCCCACCCCACATCCGCTCCTTATAGTCCCCCTTCTAAGAGAACTATTTGTCATAAAATATAAGAATTTTCTGAGACTATTATGTGTGTGTGTAGCCTGTCAGTTGACGTAAAGAACCTGTCTCTCCCTGGAAGAAGTCAAAGGATCAAAGACAGAGACAGATTCAAGTTGTGTGACTTGTGAAAATGATGACATTAGAGAGGGTGGGGAGGGGGGAGAAGATTCTTTCAAAAAATAATACAAAATTATGACCACAAAATTCGATGTAAAACTTCAAAAGGGACCTGTGCAAGTAAGAGGTTCTAAAGTGCCACGGTGACTGCACCTCTGACAAATAGGTAATGCTTAGGTGATGGGCAGATCACAAATAGAGAAGCATTGCTATTCCTTAAGGACTAGGAAATCGACTGCAAACCAACACCTTACCCAAACAATGTCATCTGAGAGAGGATAAGTTTGGTCAATGTGTGGTCATGTATCAAAAGCAAATTGATCAGAGTCTTAATGTAACCATTGATATAAAATAAAGAGTAGCTTATAAAAATTTCTCTTAACAACTTAAAAAAACAAAGGCAAGGATTAACTCATTCTTGCATCCTTTGAATTTTCTTGTTTACATTAAATCATATACAGATTTAAAAATCAGTTTTAGAATTAGGACCAAAATGTCTGTGAATGAAATTGAATCGACTCAGTTCTAGACACCTGTGATGATCAACACCCCACCACCACCAGCAGCAGCAGCAAGAAAAAAGGAAAAACATAGAAACAAATTTCAAATTACTTTCTTTTGGTGGAAGGGGTATCTAGTAGACACACATTCTATAGACCAAATAACTACAATTTAAAAAAAAAGAAAAGAGACAGGGAGAAAAAAATAAACTCTGCTATATAAAATAGGCTGACAGCCGTCCTTTGGAAAACTAAAATATCAAGATATATGGATATGCAAATATACTGATATTGGTATCAGTAGAAATGATTCTTGCCCACTTTACTCAGAAAATCGATTCACAGACAACTTAAGTAAATGAAGATGAATTAGTAATTAAATAATGAATTAACAACTAAAACTGCTAACTACTCACCCTCCTGCAGCAGCAGCATGAAGGCACGTTCTTCCAAACTTATCTGGGGTGTCTATTTCAAAGCCTGCAGACAGCACGTGCTCATTACTAAACAAGGATACTATGCTATACTTTTGTCCTAGTTAAACCACAAGAAACATTGCAGAGACAGAAAAATCAGTTAGTAGAAAAACCAGTATGCAAGCAATTGTAGTCAGAAAGAGGTTGTCATGGAAACGAATGGTAACTGCTCAAGCTTGGCAATTTTATGGGAAGAACCGTGAAGTCAAAAAGAATTTATTTTCACATTCAGCCCTGGGTGAACCACAGCCCCATATTTCAACCCCAGATAGAAATTTATGAAACCAATTTGAGATAAGTAGGGCAATAGACAGGCAGACAGAACTCATGGAGAAAACATGGAAGGCAAAGGAGTAGTCTTAACATGCTGGAATAGATATTTTCTTAAGTGTATTATTAGCTTTCATTTGTTTTAAGATTTGGGAAACATGCTTTCATGCAAGAATTCTTTTTAAACATGCCAAAGGTAGTGGAAGAAGAATCAACCACAGGTAAAGTACATCAAAGGGAAAAAAAATGCCTCTGGGATATCTTTTGAATTAATTCATAAACAATCTTTGCCTTGCAGACCTCTATCACCTTTGAAAGCTCAGGAACTTTTTTATGCACAGGGCTTGGCAGAAACAGTGATAAGAAAGATTAACAAAGCTCCAAACCAGAAAAAATTTCTTGGTTCCAAATGGGCCCGTGTTTAAAAAAACAAAAATTAAGCCTCATTGGAGTGGATCGGTTTAACTGTAGTAATTTTTTGAAGCCCATGGAGTGGGAAGGTAACAACTATCAAATTGAGGGGGACAGGGCCTTTTTCCTTTGTAGAAAAATATTAAATACTAGGTTATCATTTTAAGATATTTTAAGAATCAAGGCTATTTTCTCCTTCAATGATGAATTTCCTGTAAGCTATTGTCATCTCTGCCTGTCTCTTACCCTGGGTCACTCAACATTTAACTTGAGAAACAGACAAGACTCATTCTGGGACAGGAATACTGACATGGAAACAGCTCCAACACCAAGGGCTGCTGGGAGCTCAGGACAGAGTTAGCTGTGGACAGAGCTCTTTCAGCCAAGTCAATGAACGACACAAGGCACAGGAAGCCACTGACTCTGGCCAGACACCTGAAGCCATGTGGCTCACTTACAGGACACATTAAACCTCATCTTGGGTAATGGAGTTACTTACCCGACGATAACAACTTTCTGCAGCAGTCAGAGTGAGCATTTAGGGCAGCTAAGTGTAAGGGGAACATGCTATGGATTCCACACCTGAGGAGGAAAAAAAAAAAAGAGCAGCTCATAGTAACAGTTTTCAAGACACATGTAGAAGGATAATTACCATTCTGAGGTTCTCTGATGGAAATTAAATTCACGACACTAGTTAAAATAATTTTGTGACTCGTCCACTCAATAATTATGTAATCAGTCTCCCTTAAAATAATAAAATCCTGAATACAACCATAATTAAAAATCCATAACAACAGGAATATACATAAATTAGAAGAATGTTTCACATAAAGTGACCCATGATATTTAAAATTAATCTCCGTCTTTCTTACAACTTCGCGATTTTATGTCTCATTCATTCATTTATTCATTCATCTATTCAACATGGTATAAAGATCAGATACTATACTAAGTGTTGAAGATAAAAACACATGCTTACTTTGAAAAGTCAATTTGTATTATTTTGAGTTGACAGATAATTATTATTGACCTATCATGTGCCAAGCACTTTGCTAAAAGTTAATGATAGCTGTATTACTAAAAATAAAATTTTGGAGACCAAAACTAATGTTTACCTTTACAGGTAAAAATTCATCTCCCTAACAAATTTTTACATTGCACTTTATCCCACATGAGGATGTGAGCCTCAAAAACACAGGGGTAATAAATATTTTTGTATATTTTCATAAATCTATCATATTTTCCTCAACTGTGTTACTGAAAAAAATCTAGCAAAGGACTTTACAGGCTGATGGCCTACCATAATACACTCTCCAAAACAATCTCTTAAGGGGCCCCAGGCAACCTTCTGATGGCAGAGATTTTTGCCTTCAGAATTAAATCCTCTTCCTCTTGCCCATCACCTCTCCTGGAACAAGGACCCAAAGCCATATGCTGAACTGCAGTTCATAAAAAACAGCATCATCACTGGTCTCTGTGTATTTATAAGCATTTGTGTTAGTGATCACTTCTCATAACATCTAATTTTATTCAAATAATATATTTCAAATTTTGTAAATCCTCTGCATAACACAACATATAGAGAACTAGATGTATTTGTACCAGCATTAATTACTTGTTTCTTTGGCATAAAGTGACTTG
This sequence comes from Scalopus aquaticus, assembly GCA_004024925.1. Taxonomy (NCBI): domain Eukaryota; kingdom Metazoa; phylum Chordata; class Mammalia; order Eulipotyphla; family Talpidae; genus Scalopus; species Scalopus aquaticus. The sequence continues at coordinate 148,107 of PVIJ01000192.1, forward strand.
ATTACAGATTCTATGCCTCATAAAATACACATATGTGATTTGAATTTGTTAAGCTTTAGACAGATGAATTTTCTTATCTGTCTCAAAATTTATTACAATGTGCGTGAAAGTATACATATATCCACAGATAGTTCATGATATACAGTGTTCTTCAAAATCCAAACTGCCAGCAATTAACCACTTCTCTCTTTCCATGAAAATTTGTATTTATTGGTGTTTTTGTTCAGCCTTTGCTCTCTCCACTTCCCTTTCCCTATATGGAGATTTCCAGCCCAGTGTATATAATAGCTAGCATCCATCAAGAGATCCAATTTGCCCATCTTCCAGGCAGTGTCATGTGGAGGAGAACTGCTTCTAATTGCCTCTCTCATCATTTACAAAAAAAAAAAAAAAAAAGGCCTGAAAAGCAATTGCATCAGTGACAACCTTGATGCTCATGAAAAGGAAGAGAAAGTTGGGGGATGAGAAAGAAACATTCCTATTTATGCCACTATTTATATTTTTATGAATTTTTGTTTAATGTACAATGTTTTAAAAGTTCCTTACTAAATGGAATTTTAAGTTAATGTTACTCTGTATGACATTTAATTTGTTTGGGGGAACTAATGCAAAATATAATATGTGATTAAATATCTCTGGGTATTTATAAGAGGAAAATGGATTAAATAATTTTCTATGTTTTTTTCAGTTCATGAAAGAATGTGCCTGAAATGAAGTACTGAATTTTTCAAAATTTCTTGAACACCTCCTCTTTAAATATGCGTGTAAGTATATACATATAGGTATACATAAATACATAAATATACACACATTCATACACGCATATAAATATGTGATGTATATATGTATGAATATATATTTTCTAAATATACACAAAATATTTATTCTTATATATAGCAATACAAGCATATTAACTAGAGAAAACAGACTCAAACTCTATCTCAATTGAGAAAAACATAAGAAGCATAAGTGATTTTATAATAATACTATTGTAATATAGTCTATAAGCTTCATCAACAATACTTTTTTTTTTTTTATGCAGACAAGCTGGGGTACAGGCCAGAGGCACGGGGCGGCGAAAGGGTTCACCAGAGACAGAGTGGGGAGCGGAACAGGCAGATGGACAGAAACACACTGCTGAGGGGAGCAGCAGGCGAGGCAGGAGAGGTCTGCCGTGCCATGTGGGAATCTCCCTGGCCGGGCGTCGAACTCGCGTCGCCGCTGCTGACAGCTCCACAGCGCTGAGCTCAACCACTGCGCCACCAGGGAGGCCCTCATCAACAATACTTCTAATCAACCTTGTCACTTAATACCATTGACTTTAGATAATTCATCATACTCTACATTAGCTAAATCTTTCCTTTTTTACCCACTGCTATTTACAAATGTGAGAAGGTAAGAGAGATACAACTACCCTAATTTGAAAGTTCTAGCAAAAACTGTTTGGTATACATTTTTATTCCATAGCAAATAAAAATTTGTCACTTCAGTGTAGGTTATTTGAACTCAAATATTACTGGCATTTGAACTTGAATATGAAACTATGGTTCAAACAGTGCAAGATTAGAAAGAAAATAAAAGTAGAATTCAGAATCTCTGAATCATTGCAGAAATGATTTGCATTTCAAAATAAAATTACTCCCATAATGTTATAAAATAAGACTTTATAAAGGAAAGATCATAAAACTTCAGCAGGAAAATTAGGACTTGACTGTCCTGGTCAAATAAAAAGCATCACTCTTAACTCATCAGGTATACATCAAAGGCCAAGAAATAAAGATGTCAGATAACACTAAACTTAACAATGCATAAATTATAGGGAAGAAGAGACCAATTCCAGCTAAATTGCTACATTTATTTGACTAGTCATAAAATTAATGGAACACATTTGTATTAGGTATTTCTAATTTAGCTATTAGCTGGCATCTCCTACCCAGTTATTTTGGAATAAATGAGGCCAGAATAAATTGCAGAGGCTATCAGAGGTGAGGGAAGGGCTTCACAACATTAGAATATCAGTTATTTTACTCTTTCCCTTTGGCATCAGGGAGACATGACTGTCCCCTCCCACATCTAATCTTCTCTAGAGCCTTCCTTTAGGCTATATGATAAAAAATGCTATGGTTAAGGTGATGGGGTAAGAAACTTTGGGTTTGAGTCCAGTTTTGCCATGTGCTAGCTGTTTCTTCTTCATTGAGTATATAATAGTTCCCTCATCCAGAAAAAAGCGAGAACAACAGTATCAATTTTACAGAGCAACTGTAAGGACTAATTGAGATGATGGACACAAAGTGCCAAATGGAGCAGCTGACCCATGTCACCGCACAAACAGGTAGTAAGTAGTATTGCCCTTGCCGTTCTTATAGCTCAGTTGGGTCATCAGCACTCTGTGAGTTTTGAAGTTGTAATTCTTTTTAAAGATTTATTTATTTATGCACACAGGAGCTGGGGTATAGGCCAGAGGTGTGCGGTTTGGGGGTGTTGAGAGGATTCACCAGAGTGGGGACAACAGGTGAATCTACTGATATACACTGCTAAGGGGAGCAGTGGGTGAGGCAGGAGAGGTCTAATGCGCCATGTGGAAATTCCCTGGCCATGGATCGAACTCGTGCGCAGTGGCTCTGGATAGCTTCATAGTGCTAAGACTTAACCCCTTGCACCACCAGGGAGGCCCTTGAAGTTATAATTTTAAGGTTGTGCTTCCTTAAAATCAGTGTTTGACTCTTTACAAGTCAAATTTGAACTGGGATCAGGCAGCATTTCTGTTTTCTTTCTACATTTCAAAATCCTTTATAAATCTTACAACTCTCGTATGGAAGGCGGAATGGGTTTAGTTTTGCCCACTAAGTGGGTGAGACAGAAACATTTGATGACCAAAGTTTTATGTCTCTTATTTGACTGATCAACCCAAACCACAAAAACTATTTATTTATTTTGCCCATATCATTCCAAGTACTTATCATGCACCGTGAAGTTACAAGTCATCAGGTAAAACTGACCACACAGTGAGGCCTAGCTCTCTTTGCTTGCAACATAGACATTTCAGTAGTTCCTTTTAAAACAAGTCAAGCAGCTTACAAGGTCCCTTCAGGATTTGGCTGTTACTTAACCTCTGTTCCAGGTATGTTCTCCTGTACCCCAGAGGCACCCAGCAATTGTTTTACCATCACATTTAACATGCATGATAATCTTTTAACTCCTGTTCCAAATGATGATAAACTACTTTATAGCAGGGACTTCTGTAATCCCAGAACCTGGGGGTGGGAGGGAGGGGTGTGTGCACTTAACAGGCCTTTGCATGTAGTGAGTGAATAGATGCCTGAACCAGTCACATGAATAACCACAATATCCCTAATCTTGCTGCAGTGAAGGCAGAAAATGAAGTGAGAGCATAAACGGGAAGGTGAAAGGCAAATTCATATCTTACAGACTAGTGCCCCAAACTCAAGTGAAAGAAGAAAAATCAAAGGGCCTTAAAGCCACATGAAACTGTATGCTCAATGAGTGGAGATGCAAAAATTGCTCTGACTTAAAGGTCAGAGGAACAAAAAGAATATCAAAGAATATTCCATCAAGGCCTGAGGGAATAAGATCCAAAAAAAATTCATAAGAAAGCAATGGCCATAAAACTCTTCATACAAAGAGCTGGTAAAATACTTTTAGCCATATACCTTATTAATAAAAATAAGTTAGTTTTATAAATGTTCCTTGTTCACTTATTTATAGAAGGAAAGGTCTGTTTTTCTCCTCTTTAATAAGCAAAACTGCACAAAACGATAATGAGTTCAGAGAAGTGATTTTGGGGGGCTGAGAAAGGGGGAGCAAAGGTTAATAAATTTAATCTTCTCCAACTCTCCTCCCCCTCATTTTGATATTTTCCCCTTAGGTGAAAATATCCAGGGATCTCTCTCTCTCTCTCTCTCTCTCTCTCTCTCTCTTTCTCTCTCTCTCTCTCTCTCTCTCTCTCACACACACACACACACATACACACACACACACACACACACACTCATAACTACCCAATAGCCCACAGTTTCTAAAGGGAATATGTCCAATTCCCAGATATCTTGTGACAAAAGAAAGCATAGGTGATTCTTTGAGGCTGGGATAATGTTCCCTCCTAGGTATCCCCAGGACACAGCACAGCCAATGGAAGGAAAGACTACTTGAAAGACAATGCCATTTCTACGGCACTTTTGCTATATGATTTGTGTTTGCATAATTGAAAGCAAAATAATTTTGAGGAAATAAACCATGTGTTTATCAAGTTAAATATGTTTGGAAGTTTTTAGTAAGTATTGGGCCCAATTTATCCTTCAAGTGGATTAAAACCTGAAAGAAAATCAGAAATTTGTGTTTGATTAAAGTTCCCCAAGTAACACAGAACTGAAAGAAAAATACCACTGAATATATTAACATGTCACAGGTGAAGCAGATCTGTGCATAGATATTTTACTTCTGCTTAATTAACACTGAGCATTAATGATCTCTCTCTTTGGAGAGCAATGATCTACTTGAAAACGTTAGAATCTAGCAGTGAATTTTAGCATAGTGTTCATTTCACAAAGTGGACCCTTTCTCTTAACTTGCAACATCCTAAAAGTCCTCTGATGTGAAAGGAATGCTTCTGAAAGGAGATACCCCGCAGCTCCTACTCAGCATTCCCCTCCTAGTCCTTACTCCAAGCCCTCATCTTTCCCTCCCTGGATATTTTCAAGAGGCTGCCAAGTGTTTCTAGTCTGGACCACCTCCAAGATGTCTGGACTGCTATCAGAGGAATCTTTCTTACACACAAAAGGGATCATTAGACACAACCTATTCTACACCCACTTATAATTCTTTAACAGCTTCTGAGTGTCTTGGAATGAAATCCAACTCCTTAGCAGGCAAGCAAGGACCTTGAGATGTGGTACTTCCTGCCTTTCCACCTCATTTTGTTCTAGTCCCATTCATCCCTTCCTGCCCCCGCTCCCCTTCCACACATCAGAAAATCAGCCTTAGAAAATCTGCATTTAACATGTTCACATGTTTGTGCCTTTGTAATTACTATTGCTCTCTTCTTGGACTGTCCTGCCTTGCTTTCCCTTCTATTTTATTGCCTTATACAACTCTGTCCATCTAGTAAACTAATATCTATTCTTCCTTTTGCTGAAATGTACCACTTCTTGGGAACCCAGAGAGTATTTCCCTGATTGTTCCCAAAGCCTGATTCAAACCCTGATTATAAACAAATTTCATGATTCTGCTGAGCTCTTGGCCTTATTTCCAAAACTAGACCACGGCTGACAAAGTCATTGGGCCCCCATGGAACTTAATGTTGAACTAATGAAGAGAAATCACCATATACTAGAAAATCTACAAGAGTGCTCCATGAAATTCACTTCAAGTCCAGCAAATTCCAATCACTGTGAATTTGATTTAAAACATGATTCCACCTCTGCTTCCCTCAACCATTTATTTATCCATTGGCTTACTCTCAAGCAAAGTTTTCGATTCTGTTGCACAACACCTGGCTAAAATAGAATTCCTAATACAACACTCCCTTCATACTGTCATTCTGAAATTTCAGTTACTGTTGCCCTCAGTCTCTATGATTAAAGTTTAAGGCATTTAAGGCCCTCTTTAATTTGGTTTTACTATATATTAAGTAATTAAATAATAGTTAACATTTATTGATAGCTTACTAGGTACCAGGCACTGTTCAAAGAGCTTTTAACATGGATTATCTTGTTTAATAGCTTTAGTAGATGTATTTACACAACTCACATTCAACCAATCTTTATATTCCAGAGAGCTTTACCAGTAATTAATATTATTACTCCCATATTTCAAAGGAAATCAAAGCACAGAGAGATTGAGTAACAGGTTCAAAGTCACACAGTTCACAAGTGTGGTAACTTGGATTATATCCAAAGCAGTTGCCCATGAAAGCCTGGGTTCCCAGCTGCCTCTCGGGAGAGCACAACCTCCTCACACACATTCTACCCTGTAGACTGATCTCGTTCCAGAGTTGGGTCCCTCTCTTCTTATGTTCCTGCTTTCCTCCCTTCTGGTAATGTCTGCCACTCTCCACTCTACTCAAATAAGTCTCATCCTTCAAAGTCTACCTAAAACCATCTTTTCTTCAAAAGCTTTTCTAAAATTGCTTCTCGGCCTTTTGGCTAAGATCAAGTGCAAAAGCTTTTCTAAAAACTAGCCGCTGAGCTCTCTCTTCTGAAATTCCCATTGCACACAGAATTGTGACAGACTTGTACAGATGCCTTACTGCTTTTTGTTGAAATGTGAAATGCAGTCAGGTCCCTCTTTACCAGGTAGCAGATTGACTCAATTGTACCCCATAACCCTAATATTAAAACTAAGCAAGCACCCTGAATAAATTCTGAATTTACCCAATTATGTGTTCTTCATCCTACTTAACTAAGAGTGAACATTGGAAAAAACAGAATATTAGAAAGCAGAGTTAACAGTAAAATTCGAGTGTTCTTCATCAAGACCACTAGATTAGTCCTCTTTCTGATGTAGCTGAAAAATAAAATTGGTTCTTCCTTATATCTGCCACCAAAAGTCACTTAATTTATTTTAAGTTTAATTTGTGGTTAGCATAATGGGACAAATTCATTTTAACCTGGATAAATGGGAGCTATCTACTGTAGGGCAGAATTCCTTTGGCAGTATTCCCACATGTGGCAATTATTCCACCATATTTTTGCAATAACCTACTTGGCTGTGTCAGCTCCACTGGTTATTAAGGTGTTAATCAAAAGCTCATGACCGTATCTTGCAGCCACATGGAGAGGGGTGTTGCCATCTTTATCCACACAGTCAATTTCACCTCCTGAAAAAGATATTTTAATTCAGGATAACATAAGGATAAGTTATAAACATCATTTTGCTATTATCAGGAATGCTGTAGTAAATAGTCTCATGCATAGGTTTTTCATATTTATTAGATCTATCGTCAGCGTGAATTCCTAGAAAAGGGATTTCTGGACCAAAGGGTAAATGATATTTTCCTCTTTATCGAATGGTTTCACTTATAACAGGGATATAGGGGAACCAAATATGAGCGAGACACGCAGAGAGAAAGGGAGAGGACAAGGGGTCAAAATGAGGTAGAAAAGGGCATAAGGGACCATGGTGATGAGTCACGAGTGACCTGGTAGTGGGTTACCCAAGGGGAAAACAAAATGTAAAAGATATAAATAACAATAAAAAAATTTTTTTAAGGTAAATGAATAAGCAGCTTTGCTAGATTTGCCTCTCTAGGTGCTGCACAAATTTGCACTATTATGAGCAATGTAGGAGAGTGCCTTTTCCTCACAACCTTGTCAAGCTTTTGAATATCTGCCATCTGATGGGTGAGAATTGGTATCTTAGTATAGTTTTCACTTGCATTTATCTTATTAAGAAGTTAAGTATCTTTTCATATACTGATGGAACAATTGTTTATTTTTTCTTATGAACTATTTGTTCATGGATTTTGTGAATTTTTCCAAGGCAGGTATGTTCTTTTATACCTTGACTTTCAAAGACTCTTAAAATATTTAAATATTTAGGAGATTAACCCTTTGTCAGTAATGCATAATACAAATATCACTCCCCCCCTCCAAGATTTTCATTTATCGCTGGCGTTTTTACCTTGAAAAAAATTTTTTTTAATTTATCAGTCTTTTATAGTAGTTAGACTTTTAGCTAGAGTTAGAAAGGCTTTCCCCACATCCTGACAAAAAAGAAACTGACAATTTTGAAATTATTTGCAACATGTATTATTGATAATAGATCTCCCAAACATATTAATCGATTACCCTGAAAATCAAGGAATAAGAAGGAATCAAGGAAAGGGAAGTTACTGTGAATGGGGAGGAGGTTTTCTTAGGGACCAGTGAAAATGTTCTGGAATTAGAGAATAGTGATGGTTGTCAAGCCTTGTGAAAATTCTGAAATCCACTGCACACTACACCTTAACCAATGACTTTTATGGTATGAGAATTATGTCCCAATTAAAAAGGAAGGGCCTGAAATAAGCTATGAAAAAAGATGAGGAAGTAAAGGAAAGGAAAGGGAAGCACACCAAGGAGAAAAATACATAGACTGTATCCCTGTGTAAGCTAATAGCCACTACTACTCAAACAAAAGAAAGCACCCAGTAAATTGGGGCACAGAATATAAGTTACTTTGAGGTTCTAGTTCATAGTTTTCCTGTTATTCCCATTTTGGGAAACAGTAAGGTATTGAATTGTTAGGCCATACTTTTAGAGCTAAGGTATTTTAGAGTAGGTCACATTAGGAAATTTTGTTACACAAATAATCTGTATATTTGCCTCAAATCTTGAGATTTATTCTCATTATCAATATAGTAAGGTGATACTTCAAAACTAAAATACACCATTATAAGACATACTAATACTATCCTGCCTAGTTTATGTATCTAAACTATATAAACACATCTATATATGCCAGGAAAAACTGTAAAATCCTGAGAAATGTAAATATTATATGAATGGATGAATACAGAAGGATATTATACATTTGTTTGAAACAACATTTTAGATTCAGTAAATCATTTTCTCACTGTAGAAAAATCAGTGAAATACAAGGAAGAAAACAGAAGACACCTAAAAATTCACAAGGTAGTATTAATATTCTAGGATATTTCCTTCCAGGTGTGTGTGTGTGTGTGAGAGAGAGAGAATTTCCCATGGTTGAGATCATAGGGTAGAAAGTTTTATATCCTGCTTTTTCCCATAATATTACATTACAAACACTTGCAATGTCATTAATGTAACTGTAAATGGCTATATATTATTGGTATTTAGAGAGTTTGTTTAGCAAGTCTCCAATTACTAGGCATTAGAGTAAGCCCAAATTTTACCATTAAGGAAAACAAGAATATGTACAAATATTTTTCTACATTTCAGATGATTTTTATCAGCAACATTTTTAGAAATAGAAATACTACATCAAAAGAATGAATGTTTTCAAGATTTTTGATAATCCCTAGCAAATTGCTTCTAAGGAAGGTTGTACCCATTTATATGCCATTACCAGTGTATTTGAGCACTACCCAAAAAGAAGCCATTGAAAGTCTTCTTACATCCAAGAAAGAACATTAACTTCCAGGCCAGAACAAAGTTTCTTATAATATTATCAATATAAAATCTTCATAATAATATCAATATGACCCTCCATTCTAGGGAATTCTACTACTGGTCATTATGACTTCTGGCTCTTTAAATTTTATTTTTAACAAACAATATTTTTTTTCTAGCTAGGGATTAGGTAAAATACAGAATTTTTGAAATTCTAAAATAAGAATCTTTGCTACAGAATAGAGAGAGAATTACCAAATATGTATGAACTTTGTAGAAGGGACAAATGCTTCAAAAACTACCATTAGCACATGCATTTACTCAGGATTTAAGATGTTTCACTCTACTTCTTACTTGTAGAATTTAACTTGAAAAATCAATCTGCCAATAAGTTTGTACATTTGGAGTTTGCAAATGTTTGTAAAGGTAATCCCTTTTTCACTTGTGACAAAGAAATAGAAAAGGCAACTTGAATACAAATGTCAATCTTTTCTCAAATCTTTATTTCTATGATACAGTAGTTACTTTAAAAACCAGTGCTAAAATAAAAAGACTATAACCATTTCTGTGGACATCATCATAATTATAATTACATATCTATCTACCTGCCTGTCTTCCAAATACATAGAAAGATCTGAAGTTTTATCAAATTGTTAATAGAAATTCTTGGGATGGGGTTGGAAGACACTCTTGTGGAGGTAAAGGGGAATCTCTTCAATGATTTAATTTTATTTTACAATGAGCAGGTACTAATTTTATAATAAAAAGTAATAAAATTAGTTATTATGATCTAGTGATTAAATATTAGTTTACTATGGTCTGAATTTAGAACTTGTTATTTTTACAACAGGGTAGTATCCTTGGGGGCAGGCAGTCCCTGTTCTGTATAGGATGCAAAGTCCTCAAAGCAGTCCAGGGTACATATTTATGTCTAAGAACTGTCCCTAAGCAGTTGCTCTGAAAGGTTCACTCATAGCTGATTGGAGAGATGTGGGAAGCAAAACCCCAGACTTCAGAGAAGGCTTTGCCCTGGACAAACACTACGTCACTCCATGTCTTTCCTAGTCAAAAGCCTCTAAACCTTTCTTAAATGTGTGAAGGCCTTCTTGTTTACCAATGTCTAATATACCAAAAATTGGGCAAGAAAAGAATAAACATTACTGTAAAGGGTAAAACAGAAGGGCTGATCTCATAAAATTTTTTGTTGTTGTTAGCATCATTTTATGAGTCAATTTAAAATTGTAAATATAAATATCTTCCACATATGCCCTTGTTGTCATTTTAAAATAAACTTCAGAAAAATATAACTTACTGGACTATATTTGTTATTTAGAAATTAGTTTTATAATAAAGTAGGATCTTTAGATAAATGAATCTCTACTGTCAGTACAATTTCATTTTCTCTTGAAAAATTGTTAAGATTTGGTTGGAAAACAAATTATATCTTTACTATTCATTTGAAGGCCTCAGGTTGGTAATGTTGGTAATCAATCACTGATAATTAGTGAGGAAAATAAACATTTCTGAGTTTAGAAGTATGCAGAGCATATCAAAAGGGATAACTTATGCAGTATTATCTAAGCACTCATCTGGTAATAGTTTTTCATTGCAAAAACAAAAATGGTCAGCTTATTAAGTTCTGCAGAAGAATTATGAGCTAAAAGGTCAAAAATCTCACCATAACTCATCCTAAATTATCACTTGTCACTTTTTCAAACTATTTTTAAAGTTCCTGTGACGAAAACATCATTTCTGAACTTTCGTAACCTGCTGGGCAGCATCTGAGACAGTTGTTCACTGCCAATGACCAGATCAATGCTCCTGATACTGTCCTGTGTCCATCCAGTTCTTTCCCTTTCTGGCTGTGACAACAAACAAAATATTTGAGCAGCAGAGGCAGTCTTTACTTACTAACTGAAACAAAGAGCTGCTTTTTAAAATGATTATCTTACCAAGGATGACTAATTTCAGAAAATGTGGTTATAAAGAACAAGTAACCCTGATGTGAGAACAGTCAGAGAAGCAGAGAAATGCCACAAAGTCCAGACACCAGACTTATTAACAAAACAAATAAATTAAAAGAATGCTCTTCAGTAGCACATTCAGTTGGTTTAGGGAGCCAATCCACGACCCCATGTGAGACCAGCAATCCAGGTCCTATTGGGCAGTGACCCACTCTGGAGGATGGACACCCGGCCTGGGGGGGTGTGTATCTCTGGATTTTACCCAAAAGGAAGCCAAAAACAAAGCAAGAGAAAAACTCCACAAGGGCAGTTTTTTTAATATCAAAGGAAAGAACTTGAAGTTCTTATATGTAAAGAGAATGCACAGAACTGTCAGCTGAGAGAAGAAAATGCTAAATCATCCTTTTACAGGGACAATTCAATTCCAAATATGAGTGACTCTTAAAGTAAATAGAATTCAAGTTTTAAAAAATGTTTAACATGTTTTTGTTCTTCCAAAGTATATGCTTATAAGTGTACTAGTTGAGAGTTCAGCCTTTGGTGTTAGATAGCTTGGATTCTAATCCCTGTTCCTCCTCATGCCTACAATATATCCCAACAAAAGTGACAAACTTCCTGCCTCAGTTTCCCTATCTTTAAAATGGCAATCGCAGTACCTCTTTCTCATGAGGTAGCTGAAAGGATTTATGTGGTGTGCTTAGCCAGGTGCCTGGCACAGAGTGAATACTTAACCAATGCTAGCTTTATCACTACAGATAATGGGCTATACTACAGCCACTACAGCCTTATAAAGTTGCATCTTTAAATCTCATCAAATGCCACAAGCAAAATGCCAGGCCAGCCAAGGAGACAGGCTCTGAAACAAGTTCTTTGATCATACAAAGCACAGAGGATGGGGGTCTCTTACTGGCCTTGTCTCAAATCAAAGTCTAGCAAAAGTATATGGAGGAGGCATGGAAGTCTTTAAGCTCAAAGCAGCCAGCAGCGCCCAGAACTTACATAACCACACTAGCATAATGTAGGGGAGATGTGTGGTGACCCGATTCACAGGCAATGGCCAGTAAGTGCTGGCCCAGTGGGATGGACCTGTAGGAAGGCAGTGCCTACAAGGTGAAAAATTGCTCTTTCTTTGATCTGATCACTGGTGCTTGAAATTGCTTTAACTGGGAATGAAGATTTTTATGCCACAGAGCTAAGGCCCATTGATTAACTTCACATTAAATTTTAAAAAAATAGATACCAAATATCTCTCTAGTTTTGTTTATTTTTAAGATGGTAGATTTGTTAAAGAAAGCCAGTTTAGAAATATAATGGGATGAGGAAAATACACAAAAGAAAGTCATTAGTGTCGCTCTCTACCCACCCCCATCTTCTTTACTTCAAGCAAAATAAAACAAAATGGCCCTTTCAATAAAGTGAATGTCAAAGGCATACCATATATTTTAAATTAGAATTAATGGGTGCTATACAGTTAATTTTCATTTTACCTTCCTTGGCTTATTGGAAAGTTGTGAGGATTTCTCTCCTCTATAGCCTTACCAAAATGCTTCTAAATTTCCTTTGCTTTGCCAGAGATATTTTGGTTCCTAAGCATAACTACTGGGCTAAGAAATTGTCTAACAGTAAAATTTTGAAAAGTGGAAATGTGGGTCAACTAAAGATAGTTTTGGAACTGCTGAACTGAAAAAAAATCTGGACTAAGCTTGTATTTTGAATTGTCTTTAAGATTTGCTAAGATAACAGAAGTTACATGGTCAAGGTCAAGCCACTCACAGATGCTTGTTGTGACCTGCAAATAGTAAGGTGAACCGTGACATAAATGATACCCTCCGGCTACAGAACAACAACATGGTCTACGTAGACCTCTGTTGTGAGACTGGAAAATTACTGGATGATGTAATTTTCCAAGCTCTCTATCAAGCCTGTAATTTTTATGGTCCTTTTATCATGTACTTACCTGCTTTTCCTCTGAGTCACCTCATTCTTCCTACCTGTGCCCAAGTAGCTTAATGGTTTTAGTTTAAGGAACTATGGAGAATTCTGGGCTTGAAAAGTAACTTAGATTTGCTGATAAAACTTATTTTTATTAGTTTCATGGTGAAAAGTGTAGGCTCTTGAGCCTAGATAAGTATATCATTTCCAGTTTCAAAAATCACATGGTGTTTGACTGTCTGGGAATTGACTGCAAACCTTAGTGGCTTTACGTTCTCACTCCTGAGCTGACATGTCTGAGAAAGAGCTTTTAGTCAAGTACATCAAAATGCTGTGTAAGTTCAAGCTTTATAAACTCCAAAGGAGCGCACCATCTTTCACATTCAGATGACTGACAGACACATTCAGTCAGACCAGGTAACTGTTCAAATAACTATGCTGAGGGAGAACTTCTCTTACCATTCTGAATAAGGGTTTGTGACCGTGTGAAACGCCCATGGACGGCTGTCATGTGCAGTGGACTTTTGCCATCTTTGCTCTAAAAGGAGGGCAGAGAAGCAGCGCATCAGTGAAATCACCCTATGACACCTCCAGCAAAGCCCTGAAAACATGCATTTAAATTTTTTCTAGAAGTATAATAAAACATTAGAAAAGCAAAAAGATAGTTTTTAAAGCAAAAGATAAAGTATATATGCAATCTTAAATTGCTGTCCAATATCTCATTTTAAAGAACTTAGAGAAGTGAAAATTATTTCAGAGAAGACATACAACATTTCTAGTTACACTGACTAGTTTTAAGCTATCCTGTTTCAATCTGAAGAAATCATTCAAACTATTTTTTCCTCTCCTGTGATCTACTGAAGGAGGTATTTGTTTTTATTTGTGTCTCTAGTACATTGAAAAGGGACAAATGATATGCTAAATTGTTTGATCCTTTTTGACAAAAGTGCCATAAATTACTACAACTCTCAAAATTGACAAGGAACCTTCCCCCATTCCCTACACTCTAATTCACAGAAAAATAACATTTTTGATTGCTCCAAAAAAGAACTGTTTGCTTCATTTAACTAATTAGAAACCACAGGATTATGGTATAAAACTACTTAGCAAGCTGACATTTTAATGATCACCTAGAAATGTGTATTGAATTTTTATACTCCTTTATTTCAAGATGAAAATAATTGAACTTCCTGACGCATATTAAGCCAAAATATGAAACATGTATACAATCTATATATATTGGTCATCAATATACCAAATACTAAAGTCCTACATATTTAATTAAGATGACTATTTACAGAATTTTATCTAAAAATAGTAATACCCAAACAAAGATACTACTGATATTTTAGAGCAAAAGCATACTCAAAAGAGAGAATGCATTCTTTCATGCAAGTGTTGTAAGAAAACAAACCTCTACATTACTGTTATTTTTCTAAGTCTCAGTAAAACATTATCTTAAGTCTGAGGTTAAAATATGAAGTTTCAAAAATGCAAGCTAATTTTTGTGATACAATCCATATACTTATGCTTTAAAATGACTCTGTTTTAGAAGCTCCGCAGCAGGAAAAATCAGTATTTCTCAGAATGAAGCAAGGATTACCTGCATCAGAATCATCCAGAGGTTCGTATTAGAAATATGAATTCTGTGCCCCAACCTAGAATCAGAATTGTGCTAAAGGAAACCTCATTTCAGACTTGCACAGCATAGTAAATTTCAGACTATGAGCTAGAGTAGCTTATAAAACCCCAAGATTTTAACAGGAAAATTTTTTATTATGTCATTTAAGTCTATTCCTTAGGAAAGGAAGCTATGTATATTCTGTGCCAAGGGAAGAGTTCATCAGAGTAGTAGATGCATCTTGATTGAAAATATAATCCTCATAGTGAAAGTTTCTTAGGTAGATGGTGGGGGTGGGGGGAGGGAGAGGGAGGATCCTTTCCTTCATTTTATATGGTTATAATCTGATTCAGAAAATATTAAGAAAGGAAGATTGAATTAAGATTGAAGCTTTACTAAAATGATATTTTTCAAAGAAAAGGGAACGGCAATCAAGAGAATGAGGCTAAGATACCATCACTAACCACAGACAAACAGTGGAGGAGGGCTTCCAAAAGCCAGCGCCAGAATCTGGGTCTTGATTGTCAGAACTACAGATAGTTCACAGAACTGAATGGCCTGAGGACTATGTAGCAATCATGATTTAAAACTCACTCCCTCCAATAAAAAAATAATGAAAGTCCAAGACTGTTAAAAAAAAAAAATGCAGAGTTGACAGTAACTTGTCCCTAGGTGGTGCTATTTCTTTAAATTTTGCTCCAATATATTTTTTCTTAGATTTAATATGAAAATGTAACAAATTAGCATTCAGTTCAACAGATATAAAGCTTTAAATATTTCAGTGTTTAGAAAACATCTTTATAAATATTTTAACATTTTCTGATGTCTAGAAAAGAGCTTAAAGACTTTACCAAAGAGTAACCACCAACCTGGTGGTAGCTAACTAAACTGCAGGCAGAGTCAAGGATAAGTGACTGGCTTCTCCAGCTATGATTTATAAAGTTTGTCCCATTTCAAGGACAGCAAGCACTACACCCTTTTCTTCCTTTGAGTGCTGTACCTCTGGTGAAGAGACAAAGAAAGATGGTAAAATGCAAATGATAGTTATATGGTCGGGGTAATGCTTGCATTCAGATCTATCTTGTGGATATTTGCCTGGGTTCACCTATTACGGTGTCCAGTCTTAGCTTTTTTATTTTTTCCTCATAGGGATATGGGTAGTAGAAGGTGGGTACATAGGGACAAAAAGCATTAAGAGTATCAATGAGGCCATTTTGGATCAGCTTTGTTTATACGGTATGGGTGTAAAGTGAATTATTCCAAAAAGTCACTGAAAATTAATGGAGATAAAAAGGACAATACTTTTTATTTAGTCTTTTACAAGACTAAGAATATTCTTGTTGAGACTAGAGATCCTAATGTGATTCATTATCTGCCTAGAAAATTTCCATATTAGTGCTCTTTCAAAGCAGAATTTCACAAAATCCAAAGATTAATCCTTGAGCTTATGGAGTAGATCAATGTTTTGACCGCTATTCTCAGAAATCCATTTTTCCCTTCCAATAAATTTTCCTTATCCTCTAATATCCCATAGTCTTTCCCTAAACTTAGAGGCATTGTTACTCCTCAGAAACATGAAGGGCTGTGTGTTCTTTAGCACAGTACCTTGTGGAGCTGTACAACTCAGAGGCCCTAGTGGAGGCAATAAAGGATAATACTAAGGCCAGTGTAGGGCTGGGTCTGTGGGTAGAGGTAGGGGGCTCACATACAGTCAAACCCAAAAGGATTTCCTAATTCAATGGAAGAACAATCTAAAGACCTGGTTTGGAAAAACTGTACATAGTCCATTTTTAAAAAATGGTTCTAGAGGCCAGAGTTGGTCCATAGTTAGCTCAAACATTCATTCCCCTCCTTTCCTCATGTCCTCTCCCAAATTCCAAGTGCTATATACCTTTCAGTGTTTACTCTGACCTATTCCAGTTTTGCCTCAAATGCTACAATATGGCCCTTTTTATAATTTGATCCTAGTACATATAAAGAAGGGATCTGGACCACTTCATTAGACATGAAATAGGTTTCAGCTCCACTCTCTCAGGGCTAAAGGAACTACGAGTGCACAGATGAAAAAGAATCGAGACCATAGGCAGGCTGAATGTTAGTGACTGGGAAGTAGGCAACCCAGCAACGGCAATTTCTGAATCGCTTCCTAAGTTGTATCCAACACAGCTACATGTTCAGCACCCTCTTTAACATTTACTTTGAATGCCTCCAAAAAGAGTTTTGAGATGTTACAAAAATTACAGTGTAGTCTGTAATGGAGAATAAAAATCATATTTATCTCCTTTTTCTCCTATTTGCAAACTACAAGTGAACCTTGAACAGATTATTGTATCCTCATTACTTTATCACAATTAAACTCATATTAATAGTCACAGACAGGGCCTAGGTCAATGTTGGCAAAATGAGGGATTGTATAATGGATACAAACATATCCTTTCTCCTTTCTCCATCATTTTTTAATTGCTCATGAAGATATCACTTTATTGTAAGGATAGAGAAAAAAAGTGAACATGTGGGTAGGTTTTGGCTACATTTCAATATGCTATTTCCCTCAAACTTTGAAAAATCTAAACAAACAAACTGTCTTGCAATTTACAAACACTTTCAAAATCCACAGAGCAATATGGTACAGAGAGATAACAACTTCAATTAGAAAGCTACTTCCAGGGTCAGACAGAATGACTCTACGGAAATGTTAGGTGATCCGTGCATCCAGAGTGCACCGGGAATGACGAAGGGGGATCCAAGAAGAAGGAAAAAAGAAGTAGTGCCTTTGGGACAAAATGGATGGACCTTGAGGTAATTAAGTTAAATGAAATAAGTCAGAAAGTGAGACAGATATTGGATGATTTCACTTATCTTTGGAATACAGATAACAAAAAAAAACATATACAGCAAAAACAAATCTAAGACTTAGTTGAAAATAGACTGGTTATTAGAGGAGATCGGGGAGGGGTGGCAGAAGAGATGGGAATAGGGCATCAGTATGAGAGGTTTGGTAGAGGGTAAACAAACATGCATACATGGAAGACAATAATGTAACCCCAAAGTTATACAGACATGAAATAGACTGTCAAATTTACTAATAAATAAATAAGACAAATAAACTAAAAAAGATTTAAAAATAGAATTGGCAAATGGGAGAGTGTAGACAGAGTAGGTAAAGGGAGGCTGAGGGAGAAGCCTAGATTTGATTCAAATTAATTTACACAGATTAGAAAATAAATCCAAGTCTCAGATTTCTAAAATGGTATGTTTCATATTCTATTTATGATTAGCAGTCCACAGGGGAAAACAATAACTGTAAAAATTTAGTAAATATGCCTTTCAGATTTATGCTGTGGAAGAGAAAAGGTTTCTACAAACTAGTAGACCATATATAGGGGAAGCCTCTTCCCAATGTGAGCTGACCACTGTTCAGTGAAGTAGGAGAAGCAGGTGGGTGTGCCAGAAAGTGGGCATCTAGTCTTGGTATCAGGCACACTGAGAGCATCAGTTCGATATCTTACAGGGATAATGGAGAGCATTAAACAACCCTGTGAATTAATTAAGTGGAGGTTGGTGAAGAAAGCTACTTTATTTAACTTCAAAATTTTTCTGTTCTTTGGGGATTCACAAGATGCCCCTCAGACACCAGAGTGGCTAGATGAGACAAGTGGTCCATAAGTGTCGGGGACATCGATGATTTTGCCACCTACTAGCCTCCTGCCCTCTCACCACTATCTCGGTGATGTCAACTCCAAATGATGACTCTTTCCCCACCTTGGGCTACCGTTCCTGGCCTCTTTAATGGCCCCAAGCATCGTCATCTTACCTCCACCAGAGCCTTGGATGGGCTTGACTTACAAGATCTGAAACTCCAAGCAATTTATGTGATATAACTTGTTTACTCCTCACGACAGTTACATAAAGAAGATATAACTGTTTGCCTGATTTTACAAGTAAGCAAACTAAGACACAAAGAGAGGTTGATTATGATTATATAATTCCTGTAAGTCAAAGCTAGGATTGGAGTTCTAGGCATTCTAGTGCCAGAAATGAACATGAAACCACTGTACTATACTCCCTCTCTCAGCCAGGTTTCCATTCTTACACTTGTCTTCAATGCCTCTCTCTTCTAGCCCAACCATATTCCGCTTGATTTTCCTTTACAAGTTTTTCCTTTCTGCAAAGCCTCTCCGTTCTGTCAGCTGTCCTCTGCCCTCTTGGCCTCTATCTAGACCAATTTTATTGACTTCCAGTCATTCCCAATAAGCCCTCCCTTTAGGTCCACTATACCTGAAATTTTTTTATAAAAATAAACATAGTTCTTTTTCTTCTGGATATATCCAGGAGATATTCATTGTAGCACACTCAGAAGATTAGGACATTTATATACATATTTAAAAAAAACTAAAAACTCAAATCATAATTTTACCTCTCTACAGCAATAACTGTTGCTAGTATACTGGTCTATATTCCAGATATTTTCCTCTTTCTGTGCATACACAGAAACACATAATATTTTTATTAAAAAACTGAATCATATTTACTAATTGAATTTTAATTTTCTCATTGATAACACTGGGTATTACCAGCCTTTTTGATATTTGCCAATCTTACAAATATCAATGTATTAATATTATAAATGCATTAATTTGTATTTATCTAATTACTTTGTACTGAATTTTTTCAGAAATTTAATGGATACTGTAACCTCTCATGATCTGCCTTTGCCCATATTTTCTAGTAGGTTAGCATCAGACTTACTGATTTTTATGAGCTCTTTATACATTGAGCATATTGCTCTCCGCTTATCATGAATATTGCAAAAAAATTTCCTTGAGTTGTTCCTCTTTTGACTTTATGGTAGGATTTTTGTTTTTTCCCCTTTTTTGTTATTTTGTATTGCCATATAAAAAGTTTAGTTTTTATGTAACTAGATATAGAAATTTTTCCTTTGTTTTTTCTGTCTACAGTTCTATGAGCAGGTCACAGTTTCCAATATTCAGTCTGCACCACATGACCAACTCCTCGGCCAGTAGGTGAGCCCTCTTCCATGGCAAGGTCACATGCAGCTTGTTCCTGGCTCCTTTCTCTCACTATACCCATTCAAGCACAAGTTACTGTTCTGGAAACTTGTCCCATATTTCCCCACTATCAGAAATTATAAGGAAAGAAATGTAAAAAGAGAAGGCATCAAAAAACAGGATGATCAAAATTCTTGAAATTATATCTTGGAAATAATTTTTCAAAAGCAGAGACAGGATATCCTGGGACTTTGTTTCTGGATTCTTGTGTCCTGAGAAGATGGGAAGCTGAGGATAAATATATGGTCTCTTAGTGTAAATCAGAATATTCCACTACCGCCTAAATACACTCTCAAGATGGCTGCAAGCAAAATTTCCCCTTGGCTAGCTGTTATAGTGAGCTGACTAGTTACCTAAGCTTTGCCAGAGAGTTTCCTATCCAGAAATCAGAACCCTTCTGTTCTCATGCTGTTCTCTCTACCTGGAATACCCTCTCTCAAATTCTCTTGCTCCTCATTTCAAATGATATCAATTTTTCAAGTCTTAGCTCAAAAGCAACCTCCATTTTTGATCCCAAGTATGAAAAAAGTCAACCCTTGCTTTTAATTGTATGCAACACTTTATTACTCTCTCATGCCACTCATCATATTTTCTCCTGCCTCATGATTATCTAAGTATATTATCTCTTGACCATATTGTAAATTCTTTGAAGGCAAAGATCTTGTCTCATATTGGAGTACTTCCCCAGTAATAAACAGAAGGCACTAGGTAGTCCTTGCTTAGTTTGCTGAATAAAGGAATCAGCATTAGGAAGAGGTCAGCATATATCATGAAGCCACTAAATAGGGCTACTATAGAAAGAAGGTTGAGAAATTCCTTGAAGGGCCATGCCAGGTTTGGGAACTGACCTGAAATCACTAGATTAGGTTTTCCTTTTGAATCTTAGCACCTCTGCTTTATCAGCTCAACATTTATTTATTATTAGAGTCTGGACTGCGTTAACATCCCTGAAATGCAGTATTTGTTCTAGATCACTCACTGAGCTACCAAGAGCATGTGACTATAAGCTCAGAGCCTTCTACTGGTATCACCACTCCTGCAAACAGCAGAGTTGAGTTGCATTTCCCTAGCAGCCCAATGCAGAATAGGGCTGTGGCAGTCAAGGTATTCGAGAGTTATACTTCATTAAAACTGAACTTACAGCAGTTGGTTTTGCTCAAACACAGGCTCAGTGCAAAGGCATTTAATACAGAGACCAAGAGTGCCATACCTGGATGTTAACATCTGCTCCATTGTTGACTAGCAATTCAAGACACAGAGCACCATGTGTGGAGGCTGCAGCGAAATGCAAAGGGGTGAACCCACTGTTGTTGGGCTGGTTCACATTAGCACCGTAGTCAGTCAGCTCATTAACTACAGCGTCCTGCCCGTTGTAGCAGGCGAGGTGAAGTGCTGTGTTCCCATATATGTTGATTTCATCGATCTGTGGAAGAGTCCAACAGGGGCGATTAAGATCACTAGAGAAAACTTACCCCATTTTACACACACACACACACACACACACACACACACACACACAGAAAACCAAAACAAAAAACAAAAAACCCACGTCCCAAAGGCTGCACTAGAGAAAGGAAATTCCATCCATCAGTGTGTTATTCAGAGTTCGCCCTTGGTCCAGCATGGTGATCCTGGCAAAGCTTGTCACTCTGAGATAAAGACCAGCAAAAGGTGAAGGCGACGAAAAGATACCAGGGAGTAGAGAGGTTTCCACTTGTAGAAAGATATTTTTCAGTTAAGAAAGGGATAAAAAGTAAAAGGCAAAGCTGCCTCAAAATGCCAGAGGAGGACAGAATCGGGAGGCAGAAAAGAATCCCAAACTCAACAGTGAACATGGAGAAAAGAGGGAGCAAGATATGTAGGGACATACCGTGGAGCCTAACTCAGAAATGGGGCTCAGAAGCCACTCTGGGTTTGGCTCTGCTGCCTAATACATCACAAGGCACATTCTACACCAGGCCTGCATGTTTTGCCACAGCTGCCTCCTGCTTTCCCAGACCTGCCCTGGGTTTCCCATCCTGATCTCAGCACTGCGCCTTAGTTTCCCACTCCCCCGGGGCGCAGGGGTGTTCCAGAGCCTCACCACTGCTCCTGTGCTGCTCACTGAAAGAGAATGGGGTTGGACTGACTGCTCCGGCTCAGCACTGGGCCATTCTGCTGTTTGTCCCTGCCATTCATTCATTCACTTCTGCTTGGAAGCCATGATTTAGAAGACTCTGAAGGTGGGGGGAAGGCTCTAGCCAATCTTTTAAAAATGAGAGGTTATTATGTATCATATATATGCTTACATATTTCCCTAAGTTCATACGGAAAGTTAGTCTTGGTTCGGATTTTCTAATTTAGTACATGTCCCACATCATCTTCATCACTTGCCCATACAAATGTAAAAAGGTAGGATGCCAGAAAATAGAGGAGGAGAGTTTCCTCTTGGATTAAAATGCAAACAGGTTTAATTTCAGAGCAATGAAAAGACACTCCATGGGCAACACATTCAGCATAGCTCACCTCCACCCCCAGATTCAGGAGATGCTTGACAACATTGATCTGTCCATTGGAGGCCGCAGCGTGCAGAGGGGTGTAACCCTTCTTATCCTTACACGTCACTTCTGCGCCATGGTTAATGAGCAGCGCCACGACGTCCAGGTGGCCTTTTCAAACAAAACCACAAAATACATTATTAGCCTTTCCAGCACAAGTTGCCAATTCTTTCCATCTAAATTATCACCATTAGCTTTAATTGCCACCAATATTTTGCTGAGCTCTTTATAAAAAGCTGGTTTGTGGCAAATAATCAACCAGTATTTAGTGAGTGCCTACTACATGTCAGGCACTATGCAAATGCTGTGGGGGAGAAAAGACAGTTCCTATATGAGCCTTCTCTTCAAGGATATCTAGAAGAAGTGATGCCTGTTCGTTTAAGATTTCACAAGTAGGGGCCTCCCTGGTGGCACAGCGGTTAAGCGCTGCGCTCTGGAGCTGTTGGCACCGGCGATACAGGTTCTACACGCCTGGCTGGGGAGATTCCCACATGGTAGGGCAGACCTCTCCTGCCTTGCCCGCTACTCCCCTCAGCAGTGTTATTTCCATCGATCTGCCTGTTCTGTTCCCCACTCTGTCTCTGTTAAACCCTCTTGCTGTCCCATGCCTCTGGCCTGTACCCCAGCTTGTATGCATAAATAAATAAATCTTTAAAAAAAAAAGATTTCACAAGTATCATCATTTAAGCAAGCACTGCTGATGTGATAAGCCCAAGCATTTATTCAACCCATCTATAGCCACTCATTCTTTTTGTTCCCACAATTAATGTGATTTTTATGAAAATAAAAGTTATATGCTTGTTTAAATGTATTCAGAAAGGGCAAAAGATGTTAAAGGGAAACCAAAATTGCCCTCAATTGTTAGTCCCTACAGATAATCACTTAAGACTTCAGTGTATATCTCCCAGACTGTTTTTATTATATAGATTATTTTTACAAAAATGAATCATATTTTTCATACTGTTTTGTGATCTGTTTTCACTTAATGGATCACAGAATCTGTGTTAATAAATATCCCTGGTGGAGCAGCGATTAAGCGCAGCACTGTGGAGCTATCAGCAACGGTGACATGAGTTCGATGCCCAGATGGGGGAGATTCCCACATGGCGCAGCAGACCTCTCCTGTCTGGCCCGCTGCTCCCCTCAGCAGTGTATTTCCGTCGATCTGCCTGTTCTGTTCCTCGCTCTGTCTCTGGTGAACCCTCTTGCTGCCGCACGCCTCTGGCCTGCACCCTAGCTTATATGCATAAATAAATAAATCTTTAAAAAAATATATTACTGATGCCATAATGGTGGTTATTGTCTAGTGTCCCATTCTGTTTATCTTCCATAATTCACCAACACAACCTTCTGTGGATGGGTATTCAGGTTGTTTATAACTTAGGGCTGACAGAATCCGGTCTGCTTTTCTGACTGCAGGATGTTCTCCAATTAGAAACACAAAGGAAGGATCTTAGCTCTTCTTTTCCCACAAGTATACACTGAGAATAAACTCTGTGAACTCTATCATTTATCAATGGTATTTGTGCCAACAAAATGAAGAGGAAAAACAGAAATGTCCTTCCTTCATGTCTCTGACCCCTGCAGGCAGAAGTGAGGCCCAGAGCCCCAACACACTGCTGGCAGCAGAATCACAAGAGACCCACAGCCACTCTGGTCCATCTCAACCTCCATGACAGCCAGGGGCTGTCTTTGCTTCCTTCCATTTTATTTCTTCCATAAATATTTATAAAGAAATAGACAAATGGAATTTGCATCCTTACTTTGCTAACCAGTTCTTTTTCTTTTTAAATACCCTTTTTGGCTGCCATAATAAGTTAAAATAAGCCCAGCTCGTGTAGCTTTCCAATCTAGATCAAAAAACATTCAACAAGGTCCAGGCCATGATTTATCCCTAATTTATATAAGATAAATAAATTTCTGACCAAGCAACTACCCAAGTAGAATGTTCTATGTATGCCAATAAAATGAAATGAATTTTAATTTAATAGAAACACACGCTTGAAAAGAAATCTGGCTAGCCCAAGAGAAAATCTGCACAGTCAATAAGAGATCTATGGCTGATTTAGTTAAATTATCTGCACTTTATTTTCCATTCACGGAATCCTTACCCATATATGCTGCCCAGTGAAGAGCACGCCGGTCCTTCTTGTCAAAGGCATTGATGTTTGCTCCTTTGGCCAAGAGTAAATTGACCATCTGAAAGATAACCAACAATGAAATTGGGCTTCCCTAGTGGGCCTAGGGGTTAAGTCTCAGCACTATCACAGCTACAGACTGAGATCGATCCCCAGCCAGGGAGCCGACCCACATGGAGCAGCAGCCCTCACCTGTCTCGCCCACTGCTTCCCTCAGTAGTGTATTTCTGTAAATCTGCCTGTTCTGTTCCCCACTCTGTCTCTGGTAAATCCTTTCACCCTCTCCTCTGAAACCCCCATACCTCTATCCCAGTTCTTCTACAAACACACACACACACACACACACACACACACACACACACACTTGAGTATATGCTCTGTAAAACTGCAGGCTCTTTTCCACCTGCAGGTGATCTGAGGGAAATTAACATTACAACAAAAGGTGGGTCAGAAATCTAATGTCACAGCTGATCCTGTGGCATGTGAGCTAGATTAAAAGACTGAAGTGATGGCCACTTTTTCAATTCATTGTGGCTCTAAATTTGAAAAATAGAGCTGCCTAAAGTGTGGTGTGAAAATATTACTGTAACATTTTCTGAACGTCTTAGCAATAACATTAGGTTTTGTTTAGGCTGTGAGGGTCTGCAGGGAAGGAGTGTTTTCTTTCCTCGTGATGAGGACACCTACCTCCACATGGCCATTCAGAGCAGCATGGTGCAAGGCTGTGCGCCCCCCTCGGTCGGAGACATTGACACTGCTCAGCAGGGGAATGATCACTTCTGCACACTTGACAGCCTTATTGGCTGCCGCCACATGCAGGGGTGTTTGCCAGTTCTTGTCCCTCGCATTCACGTCAGCCGAGTGCTTAATCAATACTTGCACTGCTTCCTACAACAAAAACAGAGTTTGCAGGAGTCACTGACAAATGCTCAATCAATACTTATTGGGTGTAAGATGCTTCACCAGACCCGGGAACCACGAAGAGAAAGGGAATGCTCCCTGTCCTCACAGGCTGACACATATCGAAAACCAAGCAAAGCTCTAAGTATAAGGTTTCCTTCCAAGGTAGAAGGTGTATCCTTATGTCAAATGAGAGCAACTGTGTGTAAGCATGACACCAAGGTGAAATGTTAAAACATTCATAGGCTAAAAGGTTCCTGAAAGACCATCAAAGATTGACGTGTACTGTGGATATGATTTCAACTTCCAAAGCCAAAGCCTCCAAACCCTTCAGATGACCTTGGTTCAATTTACAAATCTTTGGTTCTCGCGGTCAACATCTTAACCCTAACTGTGTGATCAATAAGCAATCAAGGGAAGACAATGTCTGTAACAAAGTCAACCAAAAGCCACTTTCCCACTTTCCCCACTTTCCCATTTTTCCCACTTTCCCCCACCTTTCAATCAGTGGGTAACTTCCTTTTCTACTGTTTGAGTTCCTTCACCTTTACCAAGTCTCCCATTTTTCATCTTCCTTTCATGGACTCAATCAACTTACCAGCTCTTGAACAATAACTCTCAGTCATGACTGTGCTGGAATCACCTGGCATCTCCTAAAAATACAGATGTCCAGTACCACACAGAGATTCTAACTGACCTTGCCATTTCCGTAATGCTCCTCAGGGCTTCCTACTAGGCCAGGATTGAGGATATTCTTCTGTTCACCCCACTGAATGATACAGCTTCTCTCAAGAAAAGAATGGCAGTAGGTTGTTTAATTCTAGAGACTTATTTGGGGCCAGTTAGTGGGGCCTCTTTTGACAATGTGTCAATGTGGCATCAATAAACCAGGGAAAGGCACCAGTCACACACTCCAGCCACCTTTCATGGACCAAGAATTTACTCTTGTCCACCTCAACCCCCATAGGCTTAAGCTGTTCAATCCACTTTATCATGAAGATATAAAAGTACCCCAGATAATGACTTGAATTCAGCAAAATTAGCAATTTTATCAGGGACACAAGTAACAAAATAAAAAGAATGTCTCATGAATCAGTAGTAGCAACATATTGTGAAGAACAGCCAACTTAGGCAGTAAGTTTAAGGGTGCATGGCAAAAAGAAAGTAACTTTTCAAATCAGAGAATGCAATTTAAATAAACAAGTAACAACTGAGGGACACTCCATTTAGATGATATAAATAAAGGACAATAAACTGATACAGCTCACACAAACAATTTTGTTAAAATTACAAAAAAAAAGACACAGGCCACTCATCCTCAGCAATAAAATAATTACTGTAAAGTACTCCTTGAGCCTATTGTAGAGTGAAACATTTGTACATGTTTTATTAATGCCCACCTATCGTGCACAAAACACCACTGGAACTATGGAAGACTGAAAGAGACATCAGTCTCTAGCCCAAAAATTAGCTGGGTGTACACAAATGAGGAGAAGTTAAATCACAATATAATCATTAAAATTAAAATAAGAAAAATCATACTTTTATTAACTTTGATCTCATAGATTGTGAGGTTTTGTAGATACACAATTTATTGTGATGCGGGAAGAGAATATGGAACCTCCATTTATATTTATTTTCGTTAAAAAGGAAAGCATTTTAGCTGCTATTAAATTTCTGGATCACACTGTGCCCTCAGTCAGCTCTACAGAGCTTGCCTCATTTAATAATATTCAGGACGCCCTCAGGGAAGAGCAGGTTTCCACACTGAGGGGTGGGCACTGCCCTCTCTTCATTTGCTTTGAGTGCACTGAAATGTGCACTTCTGGGCTTGCCCATTCCATTTACAGATGATAGTATGTCCCCTTACTAAAAATATCTTAAAATGGATAGGATTCATTCGAGGAACATATGGATTAAAAATGATAATACCAATACATGTATAAATAATATGAAGTCACTATGCTGACACTTCTACTCCTAGGAAAAGCTTTCTATCACCTACTTTATATGGTAAAAGTAATGACAAATTTAATCCGATTTGACAAGAATGTGGCCAAAACAGAAAAGTCTTAAGAAGTCTATTATCTATAGGCTTATATAAGACCATGATAAATGAAAAGCTTCACCCTAAGTATATTGTGTCTTGAGATATTAACTGATAGTAATTTATATACATAATTTTAAATAAATGAGATGCATATTTTGATGCATCTGACATTTTTCAGACATATGACCAAAAGGCCAGCAATAACCATTTCAACACAATTGAATAAAAAGCACTATAGTAGACTTTTCACACATTTACACCAAAATAACAATACATACTGTCATTTTAATACCTTCACCTGTGTGTTATCTTCCTGTACTTATTTTTGCTTTGAATTAAATATTATGTAAATTCAGGCTAGACCAACAAAACAGAAAATATACAGGAATATTTCACAAATTTATACTATTTGGTGAGAACAATGAAATTAATTCACAAGAAATTTGGTTTCTTTAAAGTAACAAAGTGTGATGACCTTCAGAGTAACTCAGATTAAATGACTGAGACCAGTATCTGGAAGAGGCCCTACTTTTAAATGAATAAGTAGGAATGATTTGCATTCCACATAAAGCAATATGTTAAGCAAAGAGAAAACACATTTACATGCCAATTATTGTTTATATACAAATAAGAGCACTTAGAGTGTAGGGGAGTTCTGTATTTTAAAAAGGAAATACCTCTCAAAATACTTTAATAACAGTTGTATTTTGGTCTGTTTTTGTAAATAAAGTTTTATTAGAACAGAACCTCATTCATTCGTTTACTCATAGTCTATGGTTGCTTTCAAGTTACATATTTGTGTTGAATACAAATTCAAGTTGAATATTTGTGACGGGGCCCCAAGCAGCCATCAAAGTCTAAAATATTTACTATCTGGTACTTTATGGAAGAAGTTCGCAGAGCCCCTGGTCTAGCTCCTTGTTTGAATCACCACAAAATTCCAAGTATCAAATCTGGTTAAAATAAAATTTTACTATTTACAAGGATTAAAAAACAGTGTTTTAAAACCAAATTCCTTCTGAAGAGGCCAGATCCTGTTAAGAGGCAGAAGCCTGTGTGTTGGCTAAGGCCCCTGCAAAGCAGTGGTGGTTCCACAGTGGATCTCGAAGCGGGGTGCACAGAGCTGCACTGTTCCACTCAAGAGCAAGGTGCATCTGGAGCTCAGCAGGAGGAAGGTGTGAGGACAGAGAGAGAGAAGTGAGGACCTGAGACTCATGCCCAGGCAGAGGTGAAGTCTAGACTGCAACAGGCTCAGTTAGCTTTTGAGTTTGTCTTTATCTGACCGTTAGTTTCAGCTACTTTATGTATTTACACTTTCAAACTGCCAAACTGCCAAATACACTTAATAGAAAATTAGTACAATTTGCCTTAATACGTGTAATAGAAAACTGGTACAATATTTTGGCAAAAACAAAGCTTTGATTAAAAAAGACAATTTCCTTTTCAAACTTGTTTTTCTCTTTCCAAAATTTTGTAAGGATTTAATTTGGTTTTCAGAGAATGTAAATGTACAGCCATTTAGAGAACTAATGATCTTTCAAATCAAAGAAGTTTCTTTTTCCCTGTATCATGCACTGGCTAAAAGCTAATGTCTAGGCATTTTCTTCTACAGGAATTTACAAGGAAAAGAAACTAAAGTAAGAGAAGGAAAGCAGAACTCTTTCTAAATCAAGCAAAGATACCTCAACAGTGTTTTCAAACTATCTGTGATAAAGGGCCAGTTTTATTTCAAATCCATCATGACCCAATACTTTTGTAAATATAATAAAAATCAGAATAATAATGTTAAAAAGACACAAATTATTTTACTATTAAATTTATCAGGCATGAAATTATTTTATCATATAGCTCTAAAAGTTTCTGAATGCTGAGTTTTATCATGACAAGAGCGGGCAAGCAGCCCTCGGGCCCAGACCAGCACACAGGCCAGGCGGCAAGCAGTCCTCCTTCAGGGGCTCTGTTCCCTCTCTATGATTAAACACAGAAGTGGATACTGCCATTTCTCCTGAATGAGGTATTAGGCCAGTTAGCATTCATTCTTAAGACTGGTGGCCTTGTAGGATTTCACTCCACAGGAGGCAGCCCTATGCAAAAGAGAGAAATACTAGACAGGGGGGATCTGTCACCAGATGTCACACAGAAGAGAATTGCTGATGACATCTGTAGTCACTTTAGTTCTATTTTTTACAACTTTCTCTTTTTATAAAGGCTACCCCAACTCTGCAGTAAGAGTGAAAACATCACTGTGGCACATGGGAAAGAAGAGGAGAAATAGGAAGCATGTGTCTTAAAAACTGTCACCCCTAATATTTGTTTTTTCATTCTCTGATGTGTGTTGCATTAAATGGTCATAAGTCACTCATGGAAAAGTAATCACTGATGACAATATATAGTTTTTGCAGGCCCAGCAATGTCAAATTTTATAAACTATGAGTTGCTTGGGACCAGGATCTGAGTCTTATACAACTTTCTGTATTCTTCACAAGAAGTAGCAGGTGCCTTTTACTTCATGTATATTCAATAGTTTTGAGTAGGATAGGTTGATACAGTCATTAGCAAACTGTCTAATAATACGCAAGCATTAAGACATTTGTTGTGGATTCGCTGTATTTATTAATAAGACATTTATTTATGTCCCTGAGGCTGCACTCAATGTAATGTAATGTAATGTAATGTAATGTAATGCATTTACATTATTACTATAATCACTTGGGTTCTTCACCCTGTATTGATTATTGTCATATCTTATTCTGTAAGAACTTATAAACTGGTGTCCAATCAATTTGTTCAATTTATCAGATAGTTCCTTCTAAAGTGCCTCTCATTAAACTAAACTCACTAATTATTACTGGAATACAATTATTCTAAGAACTAACAGTTCACCGGAGATTTAGGAATATGAAAGAATACTAACAAAACTTATTCAAGGACCACTGCCTTTAAGCATCAGGAGGGGCAGATGCTAAAGTATTTGCAATCTTCAATCCTGGGTTTTAAAGTATGTTATGTGGACCACATGCATCAGAATCTTCTTTAAAAATGCAGATTTCTGGACCTAACCATAGCCTTCATCATAATCAACATCCAGATGATTTGCATGCACACCAGATCTCAGTACTACACATCTACCTTCTAATCAACAGAGATTATAAAGTGCTTGCTTTCTTCTCATTCCAGGTCTGATCTATGTTCCAAGTGTAAACATACTTTGATAATCACAGAGGGAATTAAAAGGTGTAATATTGCATTACTTTCTTTCCATATACTTTTTCTAGTGTTCCTGTCTAAACTGTTAGCCCACAATGATAACAATGTTTTCTATAGAAAAGGAAAAATAAGAGATTTTAAAATTTAAGCTTTAAAACGCTTATCCAGCCCAGCTCTGGAAAACATCTTTAGACCTGGTGGCTTCTGTCTGCAGAGACACCAAAAATAGACCTATTTTACCAGTTGGAAGAGTATCCAGAGGGTACTTTTGTAATTTGGGGAAAGCTGTGGAGCAGGGTGGTTAAGCAAGAGCTTCCTAATCACTCTCCCCTTCACCGACTAGTTGTGGAGCCTTTGACTTGCTACACTTCTCTGAATTGTTTCCTGAATTTAAATTAATAATATCAATCTCAAAGGGTGGCTCAGAGATTAAAATGGAATATTGCACAAAGTATATAGCATACTGCCTGGCACATAGTGGGTACTCAATAAATGTTCTTAATGACACGACATGTATGGACACAATATTCTCAATTCTTTACCCCAAAGACATCATACAACCATTTTTATCTTTCCTAACTAAAAGACAGTTTCTAGAGTAGGGCAGTGAAAAGTTCAGCAATTCTCCTTTGGTGTTATTATCAGGTTATCACAGAGGAGAGGTCTGTGTGAAAAGCCACCTGCATTAGAATGCAGACACAACAGGCTGCATACCTTGTCTGCCCAGAGCACTAGGTCCTAAAAGCCATACTTGCTAATCCCCTCCCAATCTTCTGCCCAGTCACCCACTTACTCCTGCCCTAGCAATTTTAACAGTGCCTTCCACCATGCAGGCTTCCATAAACATGTGTTAAGCTTCAATAAACATATGTTAAACTCTCCAGGTTTGTATACATTTAATTCCTTTCTCCTACTGTTGCTATGTTCCAAGAAAGAAAAATCAAAAAAGGCAATAAGGAGAAGTTAAATAGGAGAAAACAACAAGAAATAACCCACAACACCACTTCAGGAGATTCTCCCTGGCACTCCCAAACCTTGCTCATTTATGCTATTGAGCATTGTAAAGTGTGTTTCTCTAATATTTTTGGGCAAACTCATCTTCATTTCTTCATGGTGGTGGGAGGAGTTGGAGAAACTGGAGAATGAGTGAAGCTCTGAGGGAGTAAACAGCAAAACCTGATCAATACCAAAAAGTTTGATGGCTCATCTCTAGAACCTGACCTACTCTGGCCAATTTTCAAGTGGTATAGCCAAGTCTTGTCTGTAGAGGAGTTTCTGTAATGTCAGACTGGGGTAGATACTTGATAGGTATTATGATCTGGTATTCCTATTGCTGTAACAGGCTCAGGAAATAAACTTTTCAATAGAAATTATTTTTGTAGGCATTAAATCTGAGCACAGATTTTGTCTGGATGGAAAGGTTCAGAAATTTGGACTTACACTGATATCTATTCCGCATGTAATTTGAAACTAATCCTTATTCTTGAGGTTCAGGGGCTGTATTAGCTTCTAGTGCCATATGCCCATAAACAAACTTCAAGTAAGTTTAGCCTGCACGGAAGATGATCACAACCTGCGTTCTCCTGGTGCATACGAGTTACATGTGTGCAGTTCTTCAGAGAATCACATTAACATAGTTTAGGTTGAAAACCCAGTTTTTAATGAATCACTCAAAAAAAATTTTTTTTATGGAGAGAGCAGATGCAAGACATACAAAGACAAGCAACAGGCAAGGCACTCATTTCAAGGAGTTTACTATCTAGAAGATTTTTTTTAAATCAAAATAGAATGACAACTTCAATGGTAGTTTTTTATTGTGTCAATTAGTCAAGCTGAACTACATTTCCTGGTATACTCTCCTCCGCAGTGTTCCATTTGGGGTTGGCCACAAAAGAAATCTGTACGAGTTTTGGAAGGCAAAAGAAAACCAAACAGAGCCTGACTGATGTGCTGGGTGTCAGTTATTGTCTCAGCTTGTACACTACATCATCCAATGGCGAGATCATCATCAAGTTGACACAGGGCGGTGCCCAGGCTGATGCTTTTCCAGATCCTGCTATATCATCTTCGTTTTTTTCCCATTCTTGGGCCAGGTGGTGTGAGAGCTCAGAGACGAAGCAGTACCTTCTGCAAGTCACCCATGTCCACGATGTTGAGGCAGTGAGACATGTGGGCTCCCGTTTGTCCTTGTTCTCCCCATTTTGCATCCAGCTTGCCTTATCAAATGCAGAGCCTGCTAGCTACAAGACTCCAGACTACACAGAAACCAGGGACAGGCTCACATGAACTCCTCCAGCAGCTCACACAATCGCATATGACCTAATCCCTGTAACAATATCTTATTCTGAATCTCTCATGGTTCTACATCCCTCGTTGAAACTTGAATCCTGAGAGATCAATTACCTATGTTTTAGAAGCAAAGGGACTTTGAGGACAGTACAGAATTTCTGTCTTTCAATAAAGAAATAATTTTCAATATATATTCATAGACGCAGTGTCAGTGCTTGTCAACGTAAGCAATAAATAAATACGCCAGCTCTCATTCTGAAGTCATATATTCCCTTCGGCAAATTCCAGAATAGCAGTTCAAATCTTGTCTGTTCTTTCTCCCTTGAGCCTACTTGCCATCCCCAGATATTATTTAAGGAAAGTACAAAGCAATGGCAATAAGATAGATTTCAAAGGGCGCAAACATGGATTCAGGACTTCTACAGTGCAGTGATATGATTGAAGTAAGATGCCCATAGTCAGTTCTAACAATGGTTACAGGGACTCCAATTTTCATAAAAAGCTTTACAACTTGTGACATAATAACATGACAACATCCTCTTATACATAACCCTGATTGTTTACAACTCAGGGTTATTTGTCTTTTAATCCCATCCCAACAAGACACCTGTAAGGAACTTTTTTTCCCAGCAAACCTGCAGAGGGAGCTGGTTCCTTAGAGAAGCAAGAAACGCCTCACATATAAAGATTGATTCATCACTGGCTTGACTGAATTCAAACACACCAAAGATATGCTAAAAAGTGGGCTGATGGTTGGTGGAAAATAGATGCTTTGAGAACTGAAGTCTCTGCACTTTGTTGAGTGTTAAACTGAGATACTGTTAGTTGGAAAAGGCTACAGAGTCCTGAAACATCTGGTTTTATGTGTGTCCCACTATTCTATGTACTTCCTAAGGGCAAGAGACCTGTGTCTTATTTTTTGTTGTAGCTCCATCAGTAAGCACGGTCCGGCATTAAAAGGTGCTCAGTAAATATTTTCTTGAACTAAAAAGGCCTGATCCTTGTTAAAAGATAAAGCAAATCTATACTCCTCAAAAGACACTTTTTAAAAAATTACCAAAGATTGAGTGGTCTTAAAACACCTGCTCTTTCTCTACGCAAGAGCTGGTCTCATGACGCTGATTGTACAAGCTTAAACAGCCCGCTGCAGCTGCTTCCCCAGGTAAGAGAAATGAAATGTGAGACCATAAGATTCTACATTCCTCAGGGTCTGGGGCAGGCAATTTAGGATCATTTGCCTCCCTCATTCCATGAAGGCTATTTGGAAGAACACAACCTCATATAAAAGCTACCCAAAACACATAGCATAGCAAAGAGATCGTGAGCATTAAACTACCGACTACCAAGTACACTGAAATTTCCAGAGTTGCCAGAGAAAAAGCTGCCTCTGATGACAACCATGGACACCTGTGGCATCGCGTGTGCACCTCAGCAACGCCTCCCGCACCTGGGTGACCCTGGTGACAGCACCTTCTCTAGAAGCAGGGGGAAAAGCTTCACTTGGTAAAATCAACTTCAAAGATGAGTCATTGCAATGCCAAGTACCTCCAAGGTTAGAGCCTCTTATATCCCTCAACCAGGGCCTCTCCTCTGGCCAGGTTTCAGGCTCTAATTCACCAGGGTTCCGCCACCCCTTCTCCCATGCTGGTCTTCTCTTCTCATCCCTTATACTTTTCCAGAGCCAGCTGATCCATTTCCCATAGTTTCAGTGATCATCCTCTCTATTCCTAAGTTTCAAACAGATAATCTATTAATCTCCTTTACCTGAGTTTCCAACATTCAAAACAAATTGAACACCTACAAGGTATGAGGCTTGGAATACATCAGGGAACAAAGCACAGGTGCCTGCTCTCATGGAGCTTACATTCCAGTGACATGCTTGCCAAGCTCAGCATATTCGTAGAAAAGTGATTAGCTTCCTGACCCCAGCTCCCTGCTTCCTTCTCAGTCAATGGCATCACCATTCACTCATTCACTCTTTGCCAGCTCACCTCACAAGGTTTCAAATCCTGTCAAGCTCACACTTACCTCCGCCATGACCACTGCCCACTGCTCAGAGGACACCAGGCCCTCTACCGTTTGACCCCACCTCTAGCATCAGACTTAACCTCCTCTACATCCCTGTTCTACTTACACCCACTTGAACCTGAACCTCTCCCCATTCATTCACTTCCATGCATCTTGTCCACTAGCAAGTTTTTCCTCTAGCCTCAGTCCTCCCTCCAGGCCAGGAGAAGGCCTATTAAGTCCCTATTTATCTTCTGAGGAATAGCCCAACTAGCATCTCTTCTTGGAAGATTTCCTGTATTCCAGCAGTTATTTGTTTCCTCCTCCCATTCAGCTGTGATGCTGTACTGATCTACTGACCTGTTTACCTCACCCTCCAGACCGAGAACACACTGAAGTCAAAGGTCACTCTGTCCCTCTTGGACTACCACAGGCAACCCACTAACAGGCATGCAGGAGGTGCTCAAATAAACATCTGTTCAATTTTGATAACCCTCTTGTATTAGAAGTTAATTCTCACTGCCCACTAGTGAGAATCCCTAATTCATCAGAAAGCATTTCCTGTTTCAAAAGACCAGAGGTGCTAGATTAAGTAAAATAATCACTCACTTCACTTCTGGAGGCAACAGCTCGGTGCAGTGGGGTCAGCCACATATTGTCCTTGGCATTTACACGAGCTCCTAGAAACAAAAAGCACAGGTTAGAGGCATAACACAGTCAGGGGTAGTTCTGCTAATGTCAATGCTATATCATTGGCCTAATTCAGTCACCAAGTTCGGGGTTTTTTTTTCCTCTTTGTATAAGCATGTGCTTTCTAGCCACCAGACAGGAGAGATATTCAGTAAAACAGAAAGTAAAATCAGAAGCTGAGACTATCATAAGAATTGGGAAGAGACTGAGAAATGCAGTATCTCACTGGGTAGGAGATAGTTATAAAGGGGTAAGAAGGCTAAGATTCTCTGCGACATGGAAATGTAGGTTCTGAAGAATGAATAACTATTCAGGTGTGTTCTGGAATATAATGTATATTCCTGAATACAAAAAACATAATTATTTATACATATATATATAATTTTATTCTATTTTTAATCAGTAAGTATATTTATCTCACAGGACATACAATGCACTTCTTGGCAAACTGTCAGGGATGAGTGCCTTCCAAAAAACATAAACCAGAAGTCAGATTTCAAACAGATCTTATAAAGTTGAGTTCTGCTCAGATGTGATATGGGCTGAGGGGTTTAGCAGAAACCTACTTTATCCACAAATCCAAATTTTTTCTCTGGGATCAGTCCAGAGACTGATTCTGGTAGAAAGAAACCAGTTTCTGTAGATAAAGTGTGGACAGATAAAACGTGAAGCTTCTGTAGTCTGCTCACGCTCCCTCACACCATGCAGTGGGCAGAGAGGCTCACCCAGGAGCCGGAACCAGCTCATGCTCAGAGATGGGCCTCAGGCTCATCTCTCTAGGAGACACGTCACTGTCATACAAAAGCTCTGTGTGATGGATTCACAGAAAATAGAGCACACCCTCCTTCATGACACCCTCCACAATTCTTCAGGAAGCCCGCCAAGCTACAACTGCACTGCTAAAATTCAGTATGACCTTCCTGTTTGAGGGTTTGGGGTTTTGACCAGTCTTTTGGTCATAGAGGAAAGGCTTCATAAAATGGTTACAAAAGTAGAAGGAGGGAAAATATGTATGATATCCAAATTTGTTAGATATCCATTAAGAGAAGCCTATCTTAGCCTTGGGACAAGGAAGGAACTTGTGAGGAAGAGAGGAAGGGTGAATCAAAGAAACTAGAATGTAAGACAGATGAGGGAGAATGAGGAGGAGGGAACTCAGGGACAAGAGTGGAGAAAGTGAGTCAAGTGGAAGCAGGGACTGACTAAATCTCTGTGAGGCCCAGGTCAGCTGACAGCTTTAAAAAAAAAAAAACAGAAATACTGTTTTTTAAAAAATAAAATGCAGCAGGGTACTTTCAGGAGTAAAAGTGAACTAGAAATTTACTTTAAGGCACTGGCTACAAAGAAATAACAAAACAGGGCCTCCCTAGTGGCGCAATGGGTTAAGTGCAGCACTATGAAGCTATCCAGAGGCACTGCAGCCCCAGTTCGATACCCGACCAGGGAACTTCCTACATGGCGCAGCAGACCTCTCTTGTCTCGCCCGCCGCTTTCTCAGCAGTGTATTTCAGTCGCTCTGCCTGTTCTGCTCCCCACTCTTTCTCTGGTGAATCCTCTCACTACCCCCACACCTCTGATCTACACCCCAGCTTGTATGCATAAATAAATAAATCTTTTAAAAAAAAAGAAAGAAAGAACATAGAAATTTCACTATTTTTTACTTTTAACTGAAGAAGAATGAGTACCACCACCAATGTTAATTATAGAAACAAGAACATAAACCTAAAACAAAGAGATATAATGTCTCCCCTTTCCCCCATTCTGGTTTCATTGGTTTGAAATGAAGCCTGGCAAAAGCTCTCCAGGACTCAAGGTTACTGTAATATGCTATCAAGGCTGAGAGACACTGATAAATTATTGTGTGGCTTATCAACCTTAAAATCCTAACTCTACTAACTCCTTCCAGGTAGCTTACCCGAGAAGGCTTAAGTTCCTTCCTTCCATGTGTACCAAACAAAGTCATTTTGCACATGCTAAGAATTAAAGGTAGCAGACACCTCTCTCTGCAATAACTGGAAACCCTGTGCTGAATGCTCTGGAGTGAAATGAATGAGGTCTTGGAAGGATGCTGGATTCTTGGTCAGAAGGTCCAGATTTGAGTTCTCCTTTCAGCACCTATTGGCCCAGTGACCAAGAACCACCAATCTGTACAATGAGACTAACCATAACAACAATAATACTCGTCTACCTACTTCACTGGGTTGTTGGGAGAATCAAGTGAAGGTGAAGGTGCTTTATAAATTGCTAACCACCAGAAAGTCAACAGCAGTTTTAATTTTCAAATCTCCTCTAATGTCTCATTCACCTCTAAACCTATGACACAAATTTTCAAGGAAGTGAGAGGCATAGTCCTTGCCCTGCAAAGAAGGGGAAGTCAAATACATAAATTTAGGAATAAACTTAAGAATACAAAGGACATAGAGACTGTACAGGGATCTTTCTAAGAGCAAACAACTCAGTGCTAGAGCATGCTGGGGAGGGAAAAACCTAGATGTAATTAACAACAGAAAAAAATTGAGATTGAAAAAAATAGTATATCCACTATCAAAAATACAATTAAGATTTCCTCTCTTTAGTCCTAGTTGTAAGAGAGTGTCAAACAATTGTTGGAAAGCCTACTTTCTGATTTAGAAATAAAAAGCTTTAAACCTTCAGATCCTGGTATTTCCTCTTCCAAAATTCTGCAAACTGTTCAATACTTTAAAAGCTACCCATCTTTTTGTCAAGCCTTTTCTTGGACCCATAAGTATGTATATTTTACCAAATTGTGTTTATACCTGCATTTCAGAAAACAGAATCTTTGTTTTCTTTAGCAAGTCAAATGCATGACTGTCACTTTTTTAGGCTGTTTCTTTGGGACTCATGTCACAAACCTACCTCAGATTTCATGCATTCGTGGAGGCTGGGGTCATCCCCTTACTGTTAGAGACGGCTACATCAAGGTATCCCTTCAGATTCCCTACCCATTTGTAAAGGACTTATCAGGAAGTCAAATCAGTCATCTCCATCAGTCTGAGGTGGAGAAATCTGGCCATAAGTCCTCTCTGTGTCTGAACTTCCACCTAACCATTTGGATGACATTGCTTTCATCACTTTAGTCATTTGTAGGAAGGAATGCTACACTGTGTCAGATGTGACACTGCTATGGGCATCATATCAGTTCGATCAGAGCTTCTAAATCAGCCCTGTCCAATGGAAATATAATGTGAGCTAAGTGTGTAATTTTAAATTTTCTAATAGCCCATTAAAAAGAGTATAAAAAGCAAAGTTAGTATTAGCATATAATTTTAATTCAATATATACAAATAAAGTATGTAATAAAGTCACAAAATTAATAAGATGATTTACTTTCCTTTTTCCATGCTAAAACTTCGAAATCCAAAGTGCATTTTACACTGATAGCACTTACAGTCTGCATTCAAACTGGCTTCACTTCAAGTGCCCCATAACCATAACTGGCTTGGGATAGCACATTAGACAGTGCAATCTCTAAGAGTCATATTAAAAATTGTCAACATGATCTGAATCCTGACT
Source organism: Scalopus aquaticus (assembly GCA_004024925.1). Taxonomy (NCBI): domain Eukaryota; kingdom Metazoa; phylum Chordata; class Mammalia; order Eulipotyphla; family Talpidae; genus Scalopus; species Scalopus aquaticus. Next base: position 187,134 of record PVIJ01000192.1, read on the forward strand.
CCATATACTAATACATGTGAAGTCTATTTAATAGCGAGATACTATAACTACATCAATTTTATATTAATAGATGAGGGAACAAAGATCATGAAAAGTAATATCCCCCAGGTGTCCAGCCAGGAAATGAAGATTTTATTTATTTTTTTATTGCAGTAACACTGATTTACAACACTGTATATGACTTAGAGGTATAGGATCTATCCCTTCAGGTGTTAGCACACCGCACCACCACCAAGACATCCATGGTCCTTCACCATAGTCCATTGTGTTCTCTTCCCACTTTGCTTCCCCACCTTCTTCTTCCCTCTCTTGTAGCCTCAATTCTACAGTCAAGAGTTCTAGGGTTTGATTTTGGTTTGGCTTTATCTGACACTTTGTTTCTCTATATCCCACACAGAAGCAACATCAACCAATATTTATCTTTCTCCTTGAGACTTATTTCACTTAGCATAATCCCATCCATTTCCATCCAAGTTGTTGCAAATAGAAAAAGATGGTCTTTCTTAATCACTAAGTACTATTCCATTGTGTATATATACCACATCTTCCTAATCCACTCTTCTTTCTTAGGACACTTAGGTTGTTTCTGTAGCTTGGCTTTTGTAAATAGTACCACAATGAACACAGGAGTGCATATATCCCTCCAAATTAGTGTTTTTGTATTCTTCAGGTAGATGCCTATGAGTGGAATTTCTCGATCACATGGTAGATCAAAGAAATGGAAGATCTGAACCCAGCCAATCTAACTTCAAAGCCCAAGATACTGTTCCTTACTTTATAACTAACCAGCATCTGTCCAGCATTCAACTAAAACTGACTTTCTCTTCCACGTTCCCTATTATTCTCTCTCTTCCTTATATTCACTTCTCTTCCCCCCACCATACACATGGATGTGGATGTACATGTACATATATACTATATAGATATATGTATATATGTGTATAATAATAGTCACATATTAATAAGGATCATATATATGCATATATACTCCCTTGATTTCATTCCAGTTTCTTTCCTGTCTTCATATGCAAATATGTGTATCCATAGAAAATTTAGCTGAGTGATCAGTACAATATTGTTTGTATATTTGAAATATTACACAGTAAGTTTTAAAAATCTATAGCATTGTTTCATAAATATATTCTACATAAATTGCATCAAGCTGTAACAGCACTTTGAACTTGTTTCACGAAACACTTTTTCGTATCTATTCATGTTGATATGAACAGAAAGCCACATGTATTCCAACATATAAATACTACACATTTTTTAGACTTTTTCTCTTATTGATGGATATTTCAATTGTTTCAAAGTTTTCACTATTTCAGACAATGCTGCTATGAAGATTCATAAAATGACTCTTAAGCAAATGTACAAGTATTTGTCCAGAATAGATTCTAGACAATTAGAAAGGGACTTTCTCTGTTATAGGTCATGCATACTTTTCATTTTAATAAATACTCTGAGCCCTCCAAACTGTGCCAGTCTATACACTAAGAGTGTATAAGATTGCTTAGTTTCCCACATCCTCATCAAAACTTGGTATTATCAATTATTTTAAATATTGCAAATCTGAATGAAAGAAAATCGTATTACGTTTCTGTGTTTTCCTGTTCCAGAGTAAGGTTGGGCATTTTCTAGTATGTCTGTTTACTGGCCATTTTTAATTTATTCTCTGAGAATTGCCTGTTCATATGCTTTACCTATTTCCCCTATTCTTCTACTATTGTTTTTCTTATAATTTATATTTATCCATGTATATTATATTGTTGTTACTATTATTTCCATATTCAAGAGATCCCCAGTTTTATACAGATGTAAGTGTTGCTTTTAATATTAAAATTCTTTCATGGAGAAAAATGAGTCCAAGCTTGCTGAGCAGCACAGAGCAGCCCAGGGGAGCACACAACAGCAGGACTGCTGTTACGAGTTTCAGAGTCGCGGGGGAACTGGAAGAGAATTGGAAATCTAGGACGTCGCTTCCTTCAGTCACTGTTTAAGTCCTTCATCCCACCATTCATCCTCTTCCAGAAGTAAATAGGCAAAACATCCTCTCCCAAACAAGAAAATTAATACGACACAAGCGGAGTTATCTGAATGCGGACTGAGCAATATTTCATCAGTGTCATCCCCCGCCAAGGGCTTCCTCATCCTCTTCCTCCAATGAGTTTTGTTTACATGTCAGAGGGAGATGTCAGATGGTTTTGGCTCTGAGCTGAATATTTATAACATTTTTCTAAAGGAAGCTTCATGTTATTTACCTGTCAGGCACCATTGTGCACTGAAGGACACAGAGTCTGCAACTCTAATGATTTAAAGGCAAATGCATTTTACCCAAGGACATTTTAAAGCTTAAACACTAAAAAAAAAAAAAAAAAAAAAAAAAAAAAAAAAAAAAAACCAGTGCCAGGCTGTACTGGTTCATAAGTGACAAAGACCCAACATAAGTCAGGCAGGCATAAACTGTAATTACAAATTAGGAGCTTTTTTATGTCTTATCCCTGTTGTCACTTGATTTTATTTTTATAAATATCAGGAGTAAAGGGGGTTCTGAGCATCTTTTCCAGAAACAATATATCTGTTCTCTTAGCCCTGTCATCTAGGAAGAAATAGAACAAAAGAATAAGACAAAGTGGCTTAAAAATTTTATAGGCCGACGAGAAAAACTGATTCTTAAGATAGGCATATTTAAAATTTGAATTTTAATTGTAGAAATAAACAGGTATACAAGAAAAATCATATGAAATAGGATTATATTATAATGAGACCAGCCTGCTATTGATTTTTTTCTTAACAAACAGACCAAATCTCATTATATCCCAGGAGCACTGTCCTTCAAAGCAATGACCTTGGAAGAGTGCATGATGATGCCACATACGTGGCAATTGCACAGAACATTCTTAAAATTCCCCTTGATGTTGCCTATAGAGCCAGTTTATACACTCACCAGGAAATAGATCATTACTTTATAATCACACTACATTTAGGGGTCAAAACCAACACTGACTGGTTTAGTCACCCCTTTTTTCCACCGTACAAACAAAACATCAAATTCAACCTCAAAGGATGAATTTTCATTATGCATAAGAGAATCAAAAGAATGACCTGCTACTGACTCTGGAAGCAATTTGTATTGAGAGTAGTTGATCAAATTTTGAAAAAAATCACAGGAAATAATGTTACAGGAATACCACCTGTTTCACATTTTAAAAAACCTCTAATACGTCTATTATTTTTAATTAATAGTTACAGTTCAAAAACACTCCCATGTTACAGGGTAATTCCAGTTTCCCCCTTCAGGCCAGAACTCTTAATTCTTGTGCACCCCCAAAGCCTCTCTACAGGGTATTGTTAAACTGGCTATTTTTTGTATGCTATGCTTCCTATATCTCAACCCCAGTCTTTAACTCTTAACTCCTACTGATTGGTTCACATTGATTTCATTCATATGTATATGGGCAAACGATTTAGCAAGTTCTTGACCTTCTGCCTGAATCCTAACTTGCTCAGTTCCCAAACAGAAGCTAAAAGAGAGATGGGAGGTAGAGTGAAGAAGTGGAGGAGGGGGGATAGAATAAAGCCGGAATTTGGACTGGCAGTTATAAGGGTAAATTGCTAGACCTAATTCCTCCCTCTTTGCTCAGAGGCATTCAGGGTTCCATCAGCCTGGTTAATAAGAGATAATGTCAGTAGGAATTTAGCAGGCCTGGGTTACACTATGCTCTGTAAGTTAATACAACAGAGAACACAGCTGTAATGGGCTGTTCTGGCAAGGCCAAATTATTTACCCAACATGGGAACCATTAGCACCTCATTTATTATTAAATTGGAAAAGAGTTTGGTTGGAGTCTCTATAGGGTCAGTTGCCAGATGTAAGCTCAGAGATGAAATCATCATGCTCGTGCAATATTTCTTTAGGAACAGAATATACAAATTGAATAAAGGACTTCTCAGGGAAATTAAAGCCATGAGAATTCCAAGAGTTTACCTAAGCTTCCACAGTTGAGTAACATTTCTAAAGAACTTTCTTAATGCACTCCCAAATCCTAAATCTTCCTAATCTGACAGGGGGGAGAAAGTAAAATTCCATAGCATGGGTACCAAATTAGACTTTGGTGGTTAACAGCTCAGTAATTTTAGAACCAAACAAGTGTACAGATCAAGAGAGATGGAACACTTTACCCTGACTCTATTGAACAAGCCATATATAAGAAACACTGGTAGACTCCATGACCATATGAAGGTGATGTGAATTCAAGTTTCCCAAGCAATCACCAGGCCCCAGGAGCCTGAGGGAAATAAATGAGTCAATTTCATGCTGCAGAATTAAAACCTTCCCTTTTGTGTGTGAAAAAACAAACAAAAAAACTAAAGTTTTGAATCTGCACACTCATGAACCAAACATTCCTCTGAGATTCTGAGAGGTCTTTTAGTACAACATCTGGGTAATGGGTGCAGCTGGTCAGGACATTACATGTCACACCACAGAACCCTTCATTTTACATCCTCATTGATTCTGCTACAATTTTCCATGGGCCAAATTTCTACTGCTGGGGCAACCAGCCAGGTGAGCTCTGGCTCTTAGCCATGGTCTGTGCCAACACCAAACAATACACATTTGTTTGGAACATAACCCTGGAACATCTTTAGAACTGTCAAAGGGAAGCCCTGTTCTCTAGAGCATGAGAGATGATACTTGAAATCTAACCTAAGCTCCACACAACTGCCAGGAGCGGAGGGCATGCATGTCATAAGGCACAGATTTCCTGAGGAAAACTCACCTCAAGAACATGAACACAATAAAAACAAGGGCAATCTGATCTCCCCTGTGTACCACAACACAATTCTTGTTTCTTTTCCACAATGCTTTCCACATCTGCTTATAAGTACATATCAGCTCCTACCTTTGCATAGTTTACTGTGGAATTCTACAATTTCCCTTTACTACTGCAAACAAAGGTATATCTTATTATAGCCCCTTTGCATAGCCTGTGGTCAGAGGCATTTCCTCCAAAACAAAAAGGAGGAAGAAGAAAGTCAGCCAGTCTATATACAAAGTACACTGAGACACACACACACACACACACGCTCAGATTGGCTCCAGGAATTTGTCTAGCAAATACTCAAGGGAGAAAGCACATACTAAGTTTTGGAAAACTGTGTGGAAAGATGCAGCAAGTATACAAGTTTCCAAAAGTGAAAGCACTGGCAATTTTAAAACTGATGAAATATTTAAAATACATAGGAAAGCAATAACACAAAGACCAGTGTACATACAAATCAAACAGAACACACATTGACCACGTTTCCTTTCACATGTTAGGAAAGAAAACATTTTACAAAGTTGTAGTCTCTTTTATCTCCTTCATTTGTGACATTTCTCATTCAACCTCCCTCCTTAGAGGTAATCACTATGCTGTCTTCTTTCCTTCTATGTTTTTACACTTTTATTACATAGTCGTATGTACCCATAAATAAACATAGTATTGTTTGCAGCAGAATTTAAATGTATGTAAATATACATTTGCATGTAGATTTTAAGGAATCAGTTTCCTTGTTAATTCCTTTTCTTCTTTTTTTTCTTCTTTACAATAAAAAGAGATATCCAAAAGTGTTGAATCCACCTACAATACTGGATTTGATTAGTCAGGAATTGGTCTTTCAAAATAATATAAAGTTTTATTGGAAAAATAATTTATCAATAACACAACTTCCTGCATTGTCTTTTGTATACCAATAAAACTGTTGATCAAATAAATTTCCATGAACACTTGTACCATGTTTGTTCCATGAACAAAAGAATTTTGTTTGGGTTCATGGCAGTTGGTCATCTAGTAAATTGGTCATTTCAATCTTTATCTGCAGTTGACTTCTGAGTGTCATTTACCTGATAGAATCAGCAGTTCAATGATCTCTGCATCTCCCAGAAACGCAGCCACGTGAAGTGGGGTTCTCTTCTCAGAATCCTGAAAGTGACAAAGATAAACAAGTCAGTGCTGACTAGAGGTGCCTTCTGTAGACACTGCCAGACCTGGCACTCAGTCTTATGCTTGTGGAAAACAGTGAAACCCAAACTCCTCTGCTGGTCACAGATGGACCATCATGCATTGGATGATAAAATTCAATTTATTTTCCAACCTTCCATATGGTAAAAAATAAATAAATAAATCTTTCTAAGTATCTTAAATAAAATTCAAAGGTTTCATTTCATTCTAAAGGAATACAGAGAGACTGTTCATAAGGACATTAAACATAAATACAGTCATTTTTCTCTTTTCTATCCCACTAGACTACTGACATTCATACAATACTTGTCGAATGCCTACTTTGTGCCAGGAACCTGGGACAGAAGGGACCACCACAGGCCTAGTCCCTGCCTTCAAGAAATGTATATCTAAGTGGGGAGGTTATATAAACCAACAGTACATGAGTTTGTTTCAGCTGGCGATAGGGACTGTAACAAATTTAAACAGGACAGTTGGATCAAGTGACTGGCAGATGGGAATAAGATTCTTTAGAGTGGGAGACTAAGGCTTCCTGAGGATGGTAACAATGAAGCTGAAAGATGAGATAGACAATACTGTCTCTGTTTTATGGATTAGAAAACTATGACTCAAATTAAGAAATTTTCTCAAGACTTCACAGATACGTAACAAAGCCAAGATCGGGCCTTCACCTGTCAGACTCCAGTATGGTCAGACACCAGTGCCTTGCGGAGGCATTTAATGTATTGTGCTAAGAGGTGGCACGATGGAATGCAGGGGGAAAATCGCTTGCCCATCTGGAAGTGGAGATAATAATATCTACCTCAGAGAACTGATAAGTGAATTCAAGATAATGTAAGTAAATAAAGCTCTAGGCAGGCATGAGGCTTGACCCATGCACAGCAAATGTTTTATGCACTGCCATTATTGTCAGTGGCATGGATAGCTGTGTGTTAATTTTCCCTCCAAGACTAAGAACTCCCATTGGGTAAAGAACGGTTCGCACTCGCTTTTATCCCCACAGTACCAGAATGCTAGGTGTTCGGCATAAATTGGCTAGACTAAATTGATCTACATGCATGCCTCCCCACAAACTTCCGTCAACTGCTCCATAACCATGGCAACCAAAGCTTGTATGCTAAATCTTTGACATTTCTCCTAAAACTAGCACACATTTAGTTTCTAGATTCATGGATCCACTGTTGATTTTAATCAACATTGCTGTTATCATTTGATTATATAATTCACCTTGATTAGCCAAGGGATATTATTCTGTTTTCTGATAGTTCAGTTTCCCTGCTCTTTCTCAGTCTCTTTAAGCCCATTGCTTTTGGGCATGTCATGACTCACTAAAATCCAAAACAGATGGCAGGCAGGGGACAAGACAAGAACTGATCTTCAAACCCATCTATTTGTGAGGAGGTCTAATAAAAAGGTTTTATGAAGGGATGGACGAGCTTTAAGTGAATAAAAACAGAGGGCCAAACCAGCTGGGAATTTATGTTGTCTATGTGTGCTGCAGGCAATTACTACAGATGAGTGGAAATTGGGCAGTCATGTAAACTATTCCATATAAAATAATGGTATAATTTGGAAAATTCAGTAAAACATCAACCATGGTTAACCCTCCTATAACTGTATCATCCTTTCTGTTACATAAAGATTCAGCATTTGAAAACATGTTTGCTTATTTCAGAATTAAGCATATTAATTTGTTCAACAAACTATACAAATAACTGAGACCAGGTTGGCAAATGTTTTCTATTTCTTCTATTGATATCCCTACAAGTACTTTTCACTTTATCCTCATATTCCCTTGACTCCCCATTATATCTACTAAAAAATTTCTCTTAAGTCTTGGGATAAAAATTATATAATTATGTTCTTCTGTGACTGTAACTCATTCCAGAGTTTGGATCAACAAATTAAAAAAGTGATTTAAACAGGACTAGCCCAACCCAAATCATGACTTCATTTGACCTAAAGCAAAGTCAGTGCTCTGTTTGAGAACTTGGCCTCAAATAAAAAGCTAAGAAAACTCCAATATCCAAATCTGGCTGGCCTGTCATTAAATGACTGACTTTGCTCATTCTACAGCCCTTTTTATGACATGACTTGTTCAAACTTTGGCTCCTATAATATAACATAGGTGTGTTATGAGAAATCATATTGTTAAAATTCTTGCTTATGAACACTAGTGTTCCTTTTAATATCCATTTAAAGGTTTCCAGTGGCTTCCAGGACATCTTCGCCAATCAGTGCTCTCCTTCAGTGACATTCTATAAATAACTATAGAGAAAACTCAAGCAACAGTCCTTTGGTACTCCAAAGCAACAGAAACACACAAATAATCACTTGTGCTATTAAAATCTCAACCAAAATGACAGTATATCCACATTACTTCTCAACACCCACTCTCTAGCAAGAAACCTGAGTGATTTACAAGATCATGAGTTGAAAGGTGAACACAGAATCACAGTAATCACCATACTTGATCAAATGAAATGCACCAGAAGGTTGTAAGTCATCCTATGCCTAAGAAGAAGGACACCCTACTTTGCCATAAACTAGACAATAGAGTAGGAGATGCAATGGTAGAAGGAACACTCTGGGTAAAAGAGAATATTAGTAATAGTACTAGTAAGAAATAGGTTTGATGTCAATGATACCCATAGGATATTTAGAAACAGAAACAAAACCGATCTGATAATTATAAAATACTTTGATTTTTTTTTTTTTTTCGAAATGCCTGCTCATCTATACTACCACTTGAATCTCACATTAGGGGAAACACAGCTTCCAGAACTGCGTTCTTTAGTCTTATCATCACCATTTGAAAGATAGGGAATATGAGTCCTTGGGTAGGTTATACAAATTGCCCAGCTCAGCAAACTGATATCAAAGAATTATATATCCTCGCAACCAACATGAAACATTTTATTTTATAAGAATGTAAGCACGAATATCAGCTTAGAAGTTGCCTTGATAGCCTGAAAACCTATCCATTGTTATCCCTAAGAAACTTGGGGGAAAATGTGACAAAAGCACAGTAGATATCCCTTGAAGTAACCTTACAAGAAATTAAACAGTCTGGGGCCAGAAATGAAGAGCAAACTAAGAAGCAAAGCCGGAAGCATATGAGAAGTCAATACACTACAGGCTTCAGATTGAACACTTACTCAGCAGGGGAGATGAGGTGAGAACTAGAACTCAGACCCTCATGTAAGGAGAGGCCCTTGAACTGGTCTTGAAGAGTTTTGAAGTGAAAGGTGGGCAGGAGTGAAAGCCCCATATTCACACAGACAGATACAATGATGACTTAGCCTAGATTCCTGGTGGGGGAATAAACATGTCTCTACTGAGCATCCCTACTGTGTGCCCTCATGTGGTTGGGGGTTTCAAATTTACAGTACCTGTACATTCCAAGAACTTTCGAGTTAAAAAAAATAACGTAAAAATAGATTGTAGGCCAATCTATTGCTAGGATGCCCACAGGAAGAAACAAGACCTATTGGAGAAATGTGTCCTAATCTAAGCAACCCAGGACACCCACAGATTAAACCTCCTTGGAGATGAGCTCCCAAGCCTACACTACAAGCCCACCTGGAAACAACTCACCATAAGCAAGAGTCACAGGCACAACCAACAAGAATTTCACATAACATAAGGATCAGATAAAGAAATGAATAATGTTTAAATCACTTATGATATGAAGGACAAAGCCCAAGTGGAAAAAATCAAAACAGTTTTTTTTTTAATGAACAAAATTTGGGAGAAGAAATATGAAAGATGTTATGGGAAACAGTGCAAACACATGATGCTAGAAATCATCTAAGACTTAGATCCAAGAGAAACGAAAAAAGGAAGAGATTAAAAAAAAGGAAGAATAGGATAAGGAAAAAATAAGTACAGTGACTTTGGGATACGTTTTCAACCATTTATTCAGTTATATTTTCTAAACATAGATATTTATCAAGAAGTTTTTATATCCTTACATCGTGGTGGACATTAAAAATATAATATTTAAAATATCCTGTTTGCAACTTAAAAAAACCTACAGTCCAGTTACTAGTTTCCAAATTTAAGATATGAGAACAAAAATAAGAGGAAACAGGCAATTCTTGATATTTGAGATATTGAATATTTATTAAAATTACCAACCAACTGGGCCTCCCTGGTGGCGCAATGGGTTAAGTGCAGCACTGTGGAGCTGTCAACAGCTGCTGTAAGAGTTCAATGCCGGCGGGGGAGATTCCCACACGGCATGGCAGACCTCTCCTACCTCGCCTGCTGCTCCCCTCAGCAGTATATTTCCATGGATCTGCCTGTCCTGCTCCCCACTCTGTCTCTGGTGAACCCTCTCAACCATCCCAGACCTGTGACCTGCACCCCAGCTTATATGCAGAAATAAATAAATCTTTAAAAAAGTTTAAAAAAAAATTACCAACCAACTACATGAGATAAATGTATTAGTGAATACTGGCCCAAAACGCAACCAATTCCGAACTATCCTGGGCAAAAAGTCTAAACTGAAAATACATATATATATATGTATATGGGAAACAGTACTATTTAAAATAGCCAATTTATGGGAGCAACATAAGTGTCCAAGGACAGATGAATGGATAAGGGGTGTGTGAGTGTGTGAGTGTGTGTGTGTGTGTGTGTGTGTGTGTGTGTGCGTGTGTGTGTGTACACAATGGAATATTACTTAGCTACAGAACAAGAAGACTAACTCTTACCACTTGCAACAAATTTATGGAGCTGCAGGGGACTATGCTAAATGAAATAAGCAGAAGTATAAAGACAGATACTGGAAGATTTCACATATATCAGGAATATAGAGAAACAAAACAAAGGTCAGACAATATCCAACCAAAACAAAAGCTACAAATCTGACTGACACTACCAGAGGGGAAGGAGGAGGGTAGATAAGAGGGAGGCACACAATGGCCTGTGAGGGACGACATGCGTGTCTTGGTGTGGTGTGGTGTGGTGTGGTGTGGTGTGGTAACAATAACCTAAAGAGGTGGGAGCCTGTAATTCTAATTTCTGAATCAAATACGCTGTGTGATACCAATCTTACCTTAACAAAAAAATCATAAAAAGAAAAATAAATAACCAAACAAACATATCGTGGCATGGACTCAACAGTGGCCCTATTGGCCCCAGCTGATCTGAGAAACTTTGGAAGCCCTAAGCCAGGTCTCCAGGTTAGTGCAGAGCCCAGCTGATCTCTTACAGGCTTAGGGGTAGTTTCTGGATCAAAATTAGAATGCAAAAGAAAAAATTTAGAATTCAGGACCAGAGTAGCATTCAGAATACATGTCATCTGCATTCCCTGTTGCCCAAGTGGACTCTCTGTGGTGACCAGCAGCTGATAAGTGGCAAGTGTAGGTCTTTACAATTGCCAGGAGCAGAAAAGAAAGAATTCAAAAGCAAGCACAATAAGAGCAACACACACTGGAAACAGCTCATAAGTGTAATTTTTAAAAGATAATTAAATTTCACAAAAGGAAGACATCTTTAATACCCACAGTTCCAGTTCCAATAATCCTTTGTAAACAAATTTGGACCAGTGAAAAGATGCAGAGGTAAATCCTCTCTTTCCATGAATAGCCAAAGACACACAGTCAGCTGCTGTCTGAACTAAATTTGCAGTATGTCATGGAGAGCTCAGGCAGAGGAAGTTTCTGTCATCTGTTTACTAAAGTGCAGATGAAAGCAAATAGGGAACTTGAAGTAAGTACACATATAAAGTGAGTCTGACATGGGCAGAGAGGCTGTTCTGGCAGCTAAATATACTGTGTAGATGGGCAGACTCAGGGGGCACCCCAAGCCTCTGGTCTGAAGACTGAGATTTATGACATGCTTTGGAAATTCTCAACTAGAAGTGCATGATCTAATCTTCATTATAAGTGTCTGTCATACAGTAAAACAAACATCCCTCCCTACTTACAAATATCTTACATACCGACACAGACAGATGGAGCAATATTAAGAAAACAAGCCCTGAAAAGCCTTCCTGTCATGAAATACAGACATTCCATCCTCAATCCAAACCCTCCTAGTAACAAAGAAGCAGAGGAAAAGCTGACAATTAGGCCCAGCAAGCTTAATGTGATATTGAGCAGAGCTCACTAGAAGCAAGATGTTTAAAGAAACTCTGAATACAAAATAGGTACCTTGAAGATACTTAAATCACCTGAGGAAGAGACCGTTAATAGATTTAAACTAAACAAGAGACAAAATGGGAAAGATGCTTGACTTAAATAGGGAATTAAAAGAAGTGTGTAAAGAGGGAAAGAAGGCTAAAGACACAAATACCATGTTTCTTTTTAAATTGTCCATGTTTACTTTCAAGTTTTAACATCTCACAAATACAGAGAAGCATAGAAAACAACAGATCTGCATGTTGCCACCTGCAAAATCAAGCAAGTTGACACTTTTCTGTTACTTCAGAACTTTTTTTTAATTGTGCCATGAGACTTGTGACTTATAAATAACATCAGGTGTGTGTGTACTGAGCAGGCAGGAGGGAATAGGTCACTGCAAGGTACATCTCTGTGCATGTTCCTCTGCGCAAATGTGTGAGAATCTCTCTACAACAGATACCAAGAAAAGGAAGTACTGCTTCCTAGGGTACAAATATTTACAACTTTACTAGGTGTTTTCAAATAGATTTAAAAGTAGTTTTACCGATTTATACTCCCACTAGACACAGATTAGGTCCTTCTCCCAGGATCATTGCCAATATTTGACATTATCAACCTTATTACTCTTTACCAACATGATGTGCCTGATAGGGCATTTATTTCATTGTTGCTTAGAATTTCATTTCACTAAAAGCCAGTGAGGTTAAAATCCTTTCTATATGTTTATTAAAAAGGCCTGGCTTCTTCATCTAAAGACTGCCTGCACATATCCTTCATTCATTTCTAAATTCAGTTTTTAGTCTTTTTCTTCTCTTTTTGTTTTTTAACTGAGGTAACATTAGTTTACCATATTATACATGATTTAGAGGAATCAAGAAGATGTAATATATATACATGATGGAATATTACTCAGCTATCAAAAAGAAACTCGTGCCATTTGCAACAATATGGATGAAATTTGAAGGGATAATGCTAATTGAAAGGAGTCAGAGGGAAAAAGATAAATACCAGATAGTGTCATTAATATATGGAACATAAAGTAACTAAACTAATAGAATAAGAGATGCTGAAAAACGAACCCCTGATAGCTGACTGTAGAAGAGATGCACCAAAGAGGGGAGGGGTGGAGAGGAGTAAGAACAAAGAGGGAAGGAAGCACAATGGTGGAGGAATATGGATGATTTGGTGGTAGGTACACTATGATACACTATGATAGTGATACCTGATGAGGGTTATCCCAATATTACATCAATTAAAAAAACAAATAAATTTCATTTCATTTAAAAAAAGATAACAGTCTTTTTTTAAGATGCATAGAATTTTAAAATATTATTTAATTAAACTTTTGAGGAAAAGTCAAGTTACACCACCACCTAGAAACAGCAGAGATGGATCAGTGTCTACCCCAAGTAACCACAGGAGGTAAGTTTAGGTTTACACTTGTTATTCAATCTTCCCACATAAATTATCCTACAGAACTGGATTTTTCTTGACTTTAGTTTTCTGTGCCTCCACATTCAGAGCAAATATTTGGCCTTATAAATTCCTACCATCAAACAATGCATTCAATCATCATTCTGTTAGTATTTAACCTGTCATCCAAACGTAACACGGATGTATAAGAAAGACTAGTACATTTTCTTATGCTATATCCCAAAGTGTTCAATTTATAGATCCAAACCTCAAAACTCTAATTCTTGAAATTAAACAAGAATCCCTCAAAGTATTTAAAATGAAGATAAAAAAATCAGAATAACAAATGTGTTTTTATCTGTCCTAAGTAACTAAGTACTGGATACTGAGCTAATTTTTGAAATAATGTATATCAGACAAACATTATATCAGAGATTGTTATATTTTCTGATTTAATCCTTATAACAATATTATTAGGGGCCTGGTGACCCAACGGGTTAAGTGCAGCGCTGTGGAGCTGTGGGCGGCTGTGGTGCGAGTTCAATCCCCAGCCAGGGAGATTCCCACATGGAGCAGCAGACCTCTCCTGCCTCGTCCGCTGCTCCCTTCAGCAGTGTATTTTGATCAATCTGCCTGTTCTGCTCCCCACTCTTTCTCTGGTGAACCCTCTCATCGCCCTACACCTCTGGCCTGCACCCCAGCTTGTATGCAAAAATAAATAAATCTTTTTAAAAATACTATTAGGTAAATATCATCATCCTCATTTTCTAGTTGAAGAGCGTGAGACTTTGAGATGTAATTTGACTGGAGTCACACAGCTAGTACATGATAGAATCAGGATTCAGAAACAGATCAGATTCCATTTTCCATATACTAGCTGGCTCTCTCATTAGTTACAATCCTTGGTAAACAAAATGAAAGTCATTCTTCATTACACTTAGTATTTATAACCTAATACTCAAGATCCAAGGACAAAATTCTTGTAAATGTAAAAGTGAGCAAGAAGAATAAAGTTGGAGAACTAACACCACCTGATTTTAAAAGACTCATCATAATGATACAGTAATCAAGACAATTTTGTCATTGGTGCAAAAACACACATCTATGGACAACATATATGATTTTCCAAAAAGTTACAAAGGCAATTCACTAATTGTCAACAAATGGTGTGGAACAATTAGATACTTGCACATGAGTGCTCACTACCACTTTATTTGTAATAACCAAAAATTGGAAACAATTCAAAGTTCCATCAAGAGATGAATGGGTAAACTACAGTATTTCTATATAATGGAGCACTACTAAGCAAATAAGAGGAATAAACCATAGCTATTGTCACCACATATGTTGAGTAAAAGAAGCCAAGCAAAGAAAAGTACACACTGTATAAATGCATTTACATAAAATTCTAGGAAATATAAACTAATATACAGTGGCACAGAGCAGAACTGTGGTTGCCTGAGGAGGCTGGGGGAGAGATCAGAAGAGGTAGGAGGAAGGAATTACAAAGGGACACAAGGAAGCTTTTGAGGACAATGTATTTGTTCATTATCCCAACTGTAGCTGTAATTCATGGGTGCAGACATATGTCAAAACTTTTCAAACTGTATAGTTTTAAATATGTTTTGTTTATTGTATGTTGATTATACTCAACAAACTGTTTTTAAAATGCATAAAGGATAGTTTAAGAGTTGAAAAGTACTGCTGGCAGCAAGATAAATTCAACTAATAGGAAAAAATGGCAAAACCTAATAAACCAATAGTGAATACATTTTGGAAGGTACTCATGCCTTGCTTAAGTAAAGACACAAAAGCAAAGTTCTTGCAAAAAAATAGGTGTTGCAATGAAATACCAGCTAACACCCATGAGAATGGTTCAAATCAAAAAGACCAAAAACAACAAGAGGTGGTAATGGTATATGGAGGAAAAGGAGACTTGCACATGGTTGATGGGAATGTAAACTACTGCAGCCCCCATGGAAAACAGTATACAGGTTTCTCAAAATATTAAAAATAGATCTGCCATATGATCGAGCAATTCCTCTCCTAGGTATCTACTCAAAGAATACAAAAACACTAATTCAAAGGAATATATGCACTGTTATGTTCACTGCAACAGCAGTTAAAATAACCAAGTCAGGGAAACAACCTAATTGCCCAAAGACACATGAGTGGATAAAGATGATGTGATCTATACATACAATGAAATATTACTCAATTATTAAAAAAAAGGTGAAATCTTATCATTTGCTACAACATGAATGGAAACTACAGAGGATTATGCTAAGCAAGATAAGTCAGAAAGAGAAGAAAGACAAATATTGGATGATTTCTCTCATGTATGGAATATAAAGAAACAGAACTGCAGTACTGAGGCTACCAGAAGGGGAAAGCTGGGGTTAGGTAGCAAAGGAGGAGGGGGTCCAATGGACTATGGTGGAGGGTAACTGGTGCTTTGGTGGTGGGCATGCTATGGTATGGAAATATGTATCTGAAGAAATGTGGATCTTATCCCTAGTTCACATATAGCATTATAAACCAATATTACCTCAACAAAAAATGACACAATTTTTTTAAAACTTGGAGTGTTGGATGAAAAATCTGTTTAAAAAAAATAAGCCTAAACAAGATTTATCGTCAAAATCTCTTAGAACATTTTTGCTTCCTAAACAATACCTTTCACAAATGCATATTGAGTAAGGATGTAAGAAATAAACCTAGACAATTAAGTATGAATAGAAAAATGAATGTTTCTGTCTAAGCTGAGGGCCCACCACAGCATGTCAGCACTAGGTACCACAGGACCCTCACCACGGTGCCCAGAAATTCCCAAATGACAGAGGCCACTGTAGAGTAGTCTCTACCTGGGAAAGCTGAAGGAGCATCAACTACCTGTGAGACCCTGATGACATCTGGCCAGGAACATTTCCTGAGAGTCAGTGGAAACAACCTGGAAAGGATTCTAGTCCTCTACTCCTACAGAATAGAAAACTGGCCAAGATGCTTGTGTTTGTTGCCACTGAAACAGCAATATTATCTGTCCACTGCAAAGACAATCATTAGGAATTTCTGATAAAAAATAAAAAGCAGGCCTTCAGAGCCCCACCTCTTCCTGCATCCTAAAAGCTAATTAACTTCACAGTTGCTCTGTGCAGCCACCCAAACATTAGATTTAATGCATTTGTTAACTAGCTTTTCTTAACAGTCATTCTTATACACATGATGAGACTGTTTTACTGCTGAGTGTATTAAGGAAGCCCTGCCTGGGTTCTGCTTTTGGTTCCAGTGAATTAATCAATAAGGTAGAGAAGTCCGGTTTCAATTAAGGCCCCACACCAGGCTCACTCACTTTTAATTAGTTCATTAGCCAATTTATTACAGAAATATAAATGTCTAATATGAGAGACAGATAACTAAGAAAATAAGTTGTAAAATTACCCCCTGTTGCTGAAAGGGTAAAGAGGAGGCAAAGGAGAGATTTTCATGCCTAAAAGACAACGGCTACGATAAAAATCTGTGATCAGATAAATGACCACACTGCACCAGAATCAAAATCTCAGAAAAGGATAAATAGAATTACAAAATATTTTAACCGGAAGGACACTGAAGACATGCAGAGAGTCTAACTGATTGACCCAAGACCACCCAGCTGTTAATGGCAATCGCAGAAGCCTTAATTTACAAAAATGACAAACTATATGCCTGGACCTACTATATGCAGGCACTGTGCTCAGTTCTAGAATGCAGCTGCATTCAAAACAATTCATGGAGCCTCAAGGAATCTCACTTTCTTGACCTCAGGCAATAGACTGTTTACTACAGCAGACTGGTATTAAACACCGCAGTAGCCAAAAGTGTCTGACTGACCTGACTCAGAATCTCTCTTCTGTCACATAAGAGATGTGGTGGTGATGACATGTCCAAAAGGCAAGTTTCAGATGTATGGAAATGTAGAAGTTGTGATGTGTTAATAACTCAGCACAAAACAATCCCTTCTTGAGAAAAGGTAGGAATGTTTTACAAAACAAAGACATAAGAGAGGCCCTTATTGGAGGTTTTTTAGTCACTTGGGAGAGTCTTTTCACACTTAGCTCAAGTGTTCTTTCCTCTGAAACGTCTCATGATTCTCCTTGTCCCCTCTACTTTATAGTCTTCTCTTGTGACACCATCATACATGACTGTCAACTGTTGTTTTTCCTGTCTCCCACTAACCAGGCTGTGGGCTGAGGGTAGTAGCAGTCTGTGTCAACCTAGTACCACATTTGGCATACAGTAGGTGTTTAAAATATGTATCTTGGAGGAATAACGACTTGATTTATCTTAACCTCTTTATTGAAACCTAAACTCCAGTAAGAAAAGGATCTGTGTGATAGTGGCCTGGAGATTTCTGTGATGAGACAGAGAACTGGGTCTCTATATGGGGTTAGGAACGCCAATTGTCTGGCTGGAGTGGTTGCCATAACTGTTTGTAACTTTCACCTACCTCTAAGTTTGAATGAAAATAGCAACCCCCTCAGTCCATCACAGGTAGAGCTTGACCTCGTTTCAAAGCTGTTTCAGAACCCCTAGCCCTTAAGACTTCCTATAGATTCTGTTATTCTCAATCAGGGGGTTGGTTTTGCACCTGACTTAAGCTTGCTAAGAAGGTGGTAATAACGTGCTATGTGGCTCAGGTAGCATTCCTTATCAATCAGGTTCATCTGTGCTCCTTCCAATGCATGCTGCCTGCTGTGGCATTGTGGTTTCTGGGAGACTTTACCTCAGTAAGACCTAGAGAGGAGCATTAATGTCCATAGTCAATCCACAAATGCCAGTTTCTTGGAGCCTACTGGCTTGTGGAACTGGGAAACGAACACTAAATATTTTTTTAATGTGGAACATTTATTTAGTTTTCTCTGGCTAGCCCAAGCCTGTATATGAAATTACTAGTCTTCCATTAAAATGAAACTACCGGTGTGGAATATTTCCAGGCATAGGAAACCCAGATGTTGGAACAGCGTCATAGAAAGTAAAAGGTGCAGGTTGGTAATCTTCAGTAACAGGCCAGTGCAGGCCCAGAGCAGGGAGGGGAGCTGGTGATACAGAACACTAATGCTGTTTTTAAAAAGGGAAAAGTTGAAGAGAGAACAGCAGGGGAGAGGTTCCATCAAAATAGCTTACAAAGGACAAGAAAAAGCAGAGTCACAAGCGATGTTTAGCTTGTGTCAGTCCTTAAAGATTTCCCAGAAGAATGGTTTTTCAAAAAAAAACAGGTATACCGGGGAGCCACAACCCAGACTAGTCAGGTCACTTAACTAGGACCGAAGTTCTTAGGGAAATTCTGCTCAAGAGTGGGAAACTATTTCATTCCTACTCTTGCTGGGTGGGAACTTTCTACATTCCTCAGGTCACCGTGATTTGGTCTAGACCTCCAATGACCTACCAGCTGCACAGCAGGCCCTTCTGGACAGAAGGCCACGGGTGCTGCGCAGGGTAGAGACCGCTGGAGTGAACTGGTGGGAAATGCAGCTGTTGTGTTCCTGGAATTCCCAGGGGACCTGATACAGGGAGTCCTTTCCCTCTGAGGTATTTGGTGTGTGTTGGGGGGAGAGGGTGACGATACAGTGTTGGGTCACGCATTTACCTCTGCCTGAGAGCAGCTCCCAAGGGGGCTCTTCCCACGCACTGGCTCTTCAGCTCAACAGAGGGAAGGCTTTGCCGCCACACTGAGCATGCGCGGTGATGAAGCTCAGCCTCCTCCAGCTGAGAGACTGCAGCCCATTTGCTGAGGGAGGGCGAAGGCCAACCTGTGACCGCATTCTAGCACCTCCCACTGCTCACTTCCCTGCCCCTCCCCTGACTCCCACACATTTCACCCCCACCCCCTGTCAAGGGACCTCTCCAGAGCTCTTAATCAGAACAGCCTTCCTCCTCATTTTCTCCAATCCTAAAATATCTGACTTACATACATTAGAAGGCCCAACCCTCGACTTCCTCCAGGCCTTTCCAGCAACACCTTCCCAACAATATCTCTTCTCTCCCTCTGTGGTGTGGGGACTTTGCACTTAGTTGATTCTGCTTTGGATTTTGCCCATTTCCAAGGATGGTGGCACAGCCTACTGGGTTTGGGAGACTAAAGGACCAGGTTCAAATCCTGGCCCTCTTCCAAGAGCCATATGACTTTGAGGGAGTTAGTGGACCCTCCTCTGAGCTCCCATTTCTTGGTAAAATAAAATTTCTCTGTAAAACAGGGGTAATAGTAGTGTCTACCTCCTGGGGATAAGTGCAATGGAATGAAATACTTTGATAAAAAAAAAAAAAAGCCCTTGGCATAGTTCCTTGTATATCGTTAGCACTCAGCAAATGTTGCCAGTATTATTTAGTTTATGTTGTTACTCTTTTCCTAACATGCCCATTCTGGCTGGCAGACAAGAAAAAAGAAGAAAGAAGATGGGGTGGGAACAGAGGTGGGGAAGGATAAGGAGGTATCCCACCCAGTATCACCTAAATTCCAGAGTAATCAAGATGACAACATCCAAATAGAAGGAGGAAAAGTATGTCCAAGAGCCAGATAAACCTCCCTCTAGTAAGTCCTGTGACCGGAAATGCAAAGGATCAAATGAATGACGCCCAAATATGCTCTGCATTGTGGGAGGTATCACCTGACAGAGAAGCTGACCTAACAAGCCTTTCATCATTGGTGAACAAAATCTCATCGCTGCTACAGCCACTTGTAATTACTGGAGTAATAGATAGGTGGAGGGAGCACAGGCCACAGTGAGAGGGTAACACAACATCCCATTTCCTGTGGGTAAAAATCTGTGGAATAAAGACTGTAAACAGGAAGCCAAATATGGAACACCAGAGAAGCTCAGAAAATGCTGTTCAAAGACAAAGGACCAAATAGCCAACTGCTGGAGTTTTCCTGGGAGTACCCAACATAAAATACAACTCATGTAAGCATTACTGAGGAGAGAAGGTGCTTGAGCATATGTAGTGTTAGGAACCATTCACCCTAAAACCTAACTAATGAAAGAAATGTTTAATAGTAAGTATGAGGATCTATTTATATATGACAGTTTTTAAACTTGTACTTATTTTAGAAAATACACTTTAAATGACATAGTGATGATATCAATGTTTTGATCAATTTTATGAATAGAAGGGTTTTCTAAGAATTTTTACAATAGGTCTGGAGAGAAGAGTTTGAAACAAAGATGACCATATTCTTGTCCTTCATACTTTAGTAGAAGCACTAAACAGATATTCATAAATTTTAATCTATACCTATTTTATTCTAATGTGGGGTTGAAAAATTGTAGCCTAAATCTGCCCAGAAATCTTCTATTTGGCCAGGCAAAAGATTTTTTTAAATCTAAATTGGAAAATTTTTATTGGGACACAGATGCTCTGAGACACACATGCTGACAGCATACTCACACTCACCCAGCACCCACCACCTTCTTTGCAGTGTGCCGTTCCTGCTAGACTCTCAAAGTTTTAAGTTGGCAACGGGGATCTGTACTTTTTTAAGTTTGCTCATGCCTTTGGCCAAAAGCAATACAATTTGGACCAAATTAACTGCACTCCAAAGACATACTCTGAGGCACATTTAATCCCTCAGACTGTTGTAGGTCTATAGATTTTTGAGAGTCAGGCATCATGATAGATTCCAGGAACACAGGATGAATGAGTAAGGATCCCTGTTCCACAAAGGCTTAAAGCACTGAAATGGCAAAGGCATCAAACGAAAGGGAGGAATATTGAAGAGAGGATGTTACATGACTGGAATATTCCTAGAGATTTAGGATTTGCTTATTGTAGACAAAACCTAAAATCTTTAGAAAGAAACATCCTTAACATAGAGAAGGATCACCAGCACTGATTGGGGTCTTTAAACATGGCAGGCCCTGATCTAAGTATTACACTGAGTGTAATATGAGTACAGAAACTATTAATATCCCCAGATGGGGAAGTAACTTTTTACAGATGGGGAAGTAACTTTACAACAGCTGGTAGGCAGCAGAGTTTCCTTTAGAACCAGAGCTCACCTTCTTGGCTGCTATTCTCTGCTGCATCCCAAGAATAACCTACCAGTAGTTTGCATTGTTTTCTTTAGGAACCAAATATCCTTTACAAACCCAAAATTTTTATGCTTATTTAAGATTCATTGAACCAATTCTTATCTGATATTTATTATCATGAAAGAAATTACTTTGCCCAAGAATAAAAGTTAAACATGTATAAATTTTAAGTCTAGTTTTTAAGCAAATGGAAATTAATAAATTTGGAATTTTGGTTCATAAATCAGCCTTTTGTGAGTTTAGAAAATGTGGCTCAATTCCCCAAACTCCAATCACTCTTGCACTGAGTTGAGAATGATCAAGTTTCTCTAGGTGATTTGTATACACATTAAAGTTTGAAAAGTATTAAAGTGTTAGTGTTATAAGACACAGCTTTAGGCAGTGTCCCATCAGCAAACAGCTTTGGGGGCATATACAAAATCATTTATTTATTTAACTAAGCATTCTCACCACTATATTATCATTTTTTAATAGTCTGTAAGGTGCACACAAAAAATACATTAATAGTTTTTTAATGGAAGTATGCATTCCATTGCCCCTAATGGATTATCTTGCACACCTCCTGGGATGCCTATACCCCCTTTTTGAATTCTAGTGCCTTATAGCAAGTTATCTTATCTCAGAGTTGGAACATCCAACGCAGACTGGCTGCTTTCAGTCACCAAAGGCTGCCCAAAATCCACATCAAAAATAATTTCTGTACGTAAAAGCATCTCTACTTCATGGACAAAGCCCACCAGAATGGATCAAAGAGTATGGGTCTGGAGAAGTCTGTGCCCAGGTAATGTTTTTAAATAATTCAAACCTGTCCTTATATGTCTGAGTTTATATACATCCTCTTATTGTCTGATAAGCATGAGCTTGCTTCATCTCTCAGGGCTGGGGAAGTGGGAAAGACTAGAAAAGTACTTGTTTACCATATGAATGGCTAGCAGCCAAAGTGAGAACATCTTTGTCAGCTGGTTTAATACAAAACATCCAGCTCTTCCCTTTTATCAGGCTATTCTTCTGTAAGAGTCATATTATGCCTAAGGTAGCCTGCTGAACACAGCAATCTCTCATCTGTCGTTCTATTAAATAGAACACAAATTCAGCTATCTGTCCCATATAATTTAGAGATTCAAGATCTTTGCAATGATGACTTGCCTTTGGAGGCTCAGCTGCCATGTCAGAAGTTCAACTACCCCAGATATCTTGCTGTGCGAAAGACTGGGCCACGTGGAGAGGCCACACAGGAGGTGTTGGGGCTGACAGCCAGCACCAATTGCCAGATATAGGAGTGAAGACATCTCCAGATGATCCCAGACCCCATCTGGCAAGTTCCCCCAGCCAACAAGTCTTTCCATCTAAGCCCAGACCACATGGAAAAGAGAAAAGATATTTCACTATGCCTGGTCTGAACGAAAATCCATAAAATCCATAGCCCATAAAATTCAGCAGCATAATAAAATGACTGTTTACACCACTAAATGTGGGATGGTTTCTTCCACAGCAAAAGTAACAGTCTCTGTGAGATTATGTAGTGCTCTCTGAATTATTAGAGAAAGACAACATTATGTTTACTGTTGAATGACCTTATTTGTTTTCTAATTCAGAGCAACAACACAGCCATTGCTATACGATATAAAAGGCATCTCTCTAACATGAATATTCATTAAACCCATATTTACTAAGCCATTTCCTTTGTGTATCAGCTAACAGAAAATTGCTATATTTGCAGAATAATGATGGCTATGGTTAAGTCACTGTCTCCTGAGAAATAATTATTTAGTTCTGTCCCCTCTCAGAAATGAACTGACTCTTCTTCCTCCAACTCTTCCCCCTTCTCCTCCTGGCTCAAGCCAGGAACTCAGGAGTCACTCTTGGCACCTCTACTTCCTTACCCCTCATACTTAATCCATCATCGAATCCTACATGAAGTGCCTCTAAATATTACACCTGGAAGCAATCCACTAGCACCTATAGCAGATACAGTGTGAGTGGTGCCCCTTAGAGCTAGTAAGTATATAGCAGCCTCACTACAGCTACTCCCTACTCCAGGCACATGGTTTCTACCCTGACCCCAGTCATGGGCGTCCTACCAGTCTCACAGCTTCTACTTTTTCCTGCTTTCACACAACACCCAGAGTGACTTTTAAAAATATTCACCAGAACCTTTGTATTTAGAATCAAAACAAGTTCCTCACTTAGCTCTGCTGACTGGGCTCTTCCTTGTCTCCTCTCCAACTTCCTTTCTTTTCACTTTCTTGCTGTCTTCTAGCCATATTACCCTTCTTTCAATTCCCATAACTTTCCATTCTCTCCCCTTACTCCTTGGAGCCTTCGCTCATGTCTTTATCAAGACTGAAGCCCATCTTCTCATGCCCTCCCCCCATTCCCACTTCTCAAATCAGTCTTGGCTTAAATGCCAACGCCATCTCAAAGCCACCTTTCCGGACCACCTTTTGTTGAACATGATAGCACACTGTTGTCTCCCTTCAAAGTCGTCTTCTCAATGTATATGTACCTATTGGCTCATGTCCCTTGCCTGTTTACTGCCTGTCTTTGTGCTACACTGTAAACGCCTGAATTGAAGGACCAGGCCTACATCCACCACCAATGTATCCCCAACCCCTGGCATACAGCAGGTTCAATGAATATACATTAAATGAGTATGTTAGCTTGAAGCCTGATAGAGGCATGCCTGTGACACCATGCCTATTCACCAAAACTTTTGTTTTCCTTCTAGCTTGAGCAAGGTTCTCAAATGTGTTCCCTAACCAACAGTATCAGCATTGTGTAGGAACTCATTAGAAATACAGATTCTCATAGATTCAAAAGAAGCCCAGACCTCCCAAACCAGAAACTCTGGGGATGAGGCCCAGCAATATATATTTTAACAAGTCCACCAGGATTCTAATGCATACTCAAGCTCAAGAAACATTGCCATAGACTATTCCAGAGACTCTCATTCTACAAAAGTAAGATCCAAAGTATATGAAGGTATAAATATATTCCACTGGTTCTGAGGGATGATTCCAGATATAGGGTCAAAATATATTTTTAAGGGGTGGAGGAGTATGGTGGAGGGCATTCAAAGTTGAGTGAGTTTAAAGAACATTGTGTTCAAAGAAGTGAAATATATTTCTTTACAGATGGAATCCTCAGAGACTTTAATATGGCAATATGCATTGTAAATCACTAAAACACAAGGAAATTTACAGAAGTACTTCCCAGTTTTATTTTAGCCACAAAACTGCCCTTTTCCCCTTCTAAACACTTGTCATATTTTTTCTGGATGCTAAGAAACATACTTTAGGAAATGTATTCTTCCCTAGAGAGAATCTTCTAACACCACTCCAATTTATTTTGCCTGCAGGGATATTTATAATAGCTGAATCACTGGGAGCAGCTGCCTTAAGCTTTGTGTGTCTTTATCTTTTACTATTTCCCAGATTTAAAAATAAATTCTTAATATAAAGCACATCTTCATATTTATGAATATATTTTTTAATACCAATAAAAAGAAATGTGATCTTTGTTAAAGTCTGAAATGTTTATAAAGGCAAATATGGAAGGAGAGAAAATGGTGACAATGTCAAGTTGAGTTAGAAAGAGAAGCAGAGTTTAGGCTCTAGTCCTGTAGTAGAGCAGGCAACAGTAAGGTTCACTATTTAAACTGCAATAGAGAAGTCCTCTAACGAGTATTAGAGAACCAGTTTCAAGGTTAGACTCTGGGAGAACCTTGATTTTCTTCCACAGGTGAATGGGGGCAGGAGAGAAAATTCTCTGATGAGGAAATTGAAAACTGCACCGGTGACTGAAAAATTATTGGCCCAGCTGACAATCAGTAACCTTGAGAAAGCTGAGCCAGCTTAGAAATAGGAAGTTAAAATATTCACGCCAAACATCCAGTGTTTACTTAATCAGGGCTAATGATTAGTTTCTTAATGAAATTTTACAAGCTCAGTTGAACACAGAAAACATTTGTTCCTTTAAAAGCAAATAGGTCTGTTTGTATTGTAATCAGATATGTGGCGCACAGAAAACCCCCATTCCTCAGGAGCAAAGAGACGATTCTGTTTGGAGACTTTCAAACTCACTACAAATATGAAGGTGGTCAAAGTATGATGTGAGAAGGACAATGGTGGCCAACAAGTTGACTGTGAGTGCATCTAACATATGTGTTGGTTCTGAAAGTGCAGAATTCAATTTCACAGATCTTGACATAAACTTTGGGTATCTGTGTTTAACATAGGCCTCTTAAATAGAGGCACAGAGGACTAAGGAAATAAACATATTAGTGGTGATCCCTGAATGTTTGGTAGGCTTGGGCATGGCAGTTGAAGGAAGCTACTTTTGCATTTTAGGCAAACTAGTAAGTTATATATGCAATTCAATAAAAAAGATGGAGGGAAGGATGAATAGGCAAAGGAGCAGAGGACAAAGGATGTTTAGGGCAGTGAAACTATTCTGTGTGATACTATAGTGGTGGGAAAATGGCATGTACAACACCAAAAGGGAAAATGATGTGTCATTCTAGGTTCATGGATTGTAACAAGTGGACCTGACTGGTGGAGGATGCTGATCGTGGAGGAGACTATGTGTTTGTGGGGGCAGAGGGTATATGGAAATCTCTGGACCTTGTCTCCATTTTGTTGTAAACCTAAACCACTCTAAAAATAAAGCACATGGCCATAATTTATATAAGACTGAGATAACATCAATTGCCCAAGTCAAAACTTACTATTATGACCATTTCTATCATTATTATTATCATCATCATCATCATCATCATCTTGGAGATGGAAGTTGATATAGAGGATGTATAGGCTTAAAAGTTCTCCCACCAGCCCAGCCTCATACCCACCCATGCACTTCTGACTCTGTCACTGAGGCTAGGAATCCATTGCTCTATGAATCCTAGCCACACAGGGAGTGGGCAGTGACAAAACACTTTAACTTCTGTGACAGCACTGGCCATTACCTTTAATTGAACATGGTAAGACAACTGTCTCAGTCACCTTCTTAGGTGATACAGGAGGACAGGAACCCTGTCCTATTCATTTTATAGTCCTAGACCCTGGCACAGTGCTAGGAACATAGTAAATGCTCAATAAAAGTCTACCAACAGAAGTGAAACAGCCAGAGTTAGTTCATTTTGTTACCACGTGTGTTTTAAATATTCACATTTAATAGGGTTTGCGGAAATACATTAATCAAATTTAGGAAATGCAGTAACAAGATTTGCTTCAAAATTGCTAAATAGTTAATTAAAATTTGACTATATCTCTAGAAAAATATATTCACAGTACAGCCCTGATGAATTTTTATGGTCAAAATGCAAAATGAGGTCAATCATGTGATCTTTTTAAAACAGTTTCACATTTAACGAAGGACTACTGAGTCAATTATTTAGAATTTGGGTGGTGAATCTTCTTTTCTTCAATTACATCTATTTGGGTGGTGAATCTTCTTTTCTTCAATTACATCTAGAATTATATCTATAAAGTATAGGTCTGAAGTTTAGCTGTCATGTTATATCAAAAACATACTTGCCTGACATGTAGAGTCATGTCAAAAGCCAATAATTTTGAATAAGACAACTCAATATATTTGTTTTCTAGTCACTCCTCTTTGAGAGAAAATCCACTAAAGATTTTCTGATATGGAGAACTATATAGTGACTTACAGTTTGTCTCTGACACAGATAATATTATATATCTCTCTTAAAAGATCCTATTTTCTTTTCCAGCTTTATTGAGGCACAGCTGACAAACTGTCCACTATGACTTGTGTATGTGTATATGTACATTGTGAAAAAATTCCCCCAACAAATTCATTGACCTATCTGTTACCTCACATATTTACTTTTTTTTAAGTTTCCACATATAAGTGATAACCATGCAGAACATGTCATTCTCTGATTTCAGTTAAAATAATATCCTCCACATTCATCCATGCTGTCATAAATGACAGGATTTCCTTCTCCTTTAAGACCAAATAAGATTCCAATAATAGTCCATTGTATAGACAATCATCTGTCATATGATGACATTTCAGTCAGTAACAGGCTACATATACAGTGGTGGTCCCAATAGGTTATACCTTATAGCACAGGTGTGTGACAGACCTCACAAACATTCTAGGATTGTGTAGTTACACCCCCAATGTTCGCAGGATGAAACTGTCTAACAATGCACTTCTCAGAATACACCTCTGTTGTTAGGCAATGCATGCCTGTCTATATACCACTCATGCTTTATCCGCTCACCCATTCAAAAACACTTTGTTTCCACACCTTGGCTACTGTGAATAATGCTGCTATAAACATGGGAGTGTGGCTATCTCTTTGAGATAATGATTTCAATTCTTTTGGATATATATCCAGCAGTGAGACTGCTAGATCATAGGGCAGTTCTTTTATTAATTTTTTGAGAACCTATATACTGTTTTCCATAGTGGCCATACCAATTTACATTCTTACCAACAGTGCACAAAGGTTCCCTTTTCTCCACATCCTCTCCAGCATATCTCTTATCTTTTTGATAATATCCCTCCTAACAGGTATGAGGTGATATCCCATTGTGGTTTTTATTTGCATTTCTGTAATGATTGGTGATGACCATCTTTTCATAAACCAATTGTTCATTTATAAGTCCTCTTTGAGGGAATTCTATTACTAAGAACTCACAATTCCTTGAAAAGGAGAATTTTATTGTTAAATGAACTCAATGGTACAGAGTAAAACTCACTCTTAAAATACCACTTATGATAATTTATTTTCACAAAGAATATAATACTTATTAAGCATACTTGCTTGCACGTACTTCTAACTTATTTTTTCTAGTTGTACACTGGATTTTTTTTTAAAGATTTATTTATTTATGCATACAAGCTGGGGTACAGGCCAGAGGCGTGGGACGGTGAGAGGGTACACCAGAGACAGAGTGGGGAGCAGAACAGGCAGATCAATGGAAATACACTGCTGAGGGGAGCAGCGGGCGAGGCAGGAGAGGTCTGCTGCGCCATGTGGGAATCTCCCCGGCCGGGCATCGAACTCGCGTCGCCACTGCCGACAGCTCCACAGCGCAGTGCTTAACTGCTGCGCCACCAGGGAGGCCCAGTTTTCACATTTTTAAATTGTGGTAAAATTCGCAAAACATGAAATTTACAAATTTAACCGTTTATCTAACCCTTTGCTAAGATTGGTACAATTGCTACCACATGTCAGATGCACAGTCCCTAACAGAAGATGCCTAAAAGGCTCTCGCCAAGAATGGCCCCACTAGGCCTCCCTGGTGGTGCAACGGGTTAAGTCTCAGCACTATGAAGCTATCCACAGCCACTGCAGCACAAGTTGGATACCCGGCCAGGGAGCTTCCCACATGGCGCAACAGACCTCTCCTGCCTTGCCCCGCTGCTCCCCTCAGCAGTATACTTCAGTAGATCTGTCTGTTCTGCTCCCCACTGTCTCTGCTGAATCCTCTCACCACCCCACACCTCTGGCCTATACCCCAGTTCTTGTATGCATAAATAAATAAATCTGTTTAAAAAAAAATGACCCCACTATGATATATCCTAGAGAGAATATTGTAGGAATACGAAATATATGAAGTAAATGCTCATGTATCCACTTACATAAATCTCGAACACATAATGTTTGAGAAAAATCAAGTTGTAGAGAATATAAACAGTTTGCATATGTTTTGAAAGATACACAACACCATCTATTGTTTTGGCAAATGTGTACACACATGCACACACAAAGAGGCTTCAAGGTATAAACAAAATTAAAAGCAAGAGGCAAGGAGGAAGTTGATGGGTCAGGAAGGTTTAAAAAAGTCTCTTTGCTCATCTGCTCCTACTTTGTGTCAGGTGAGGATGATTCGGTGAGAACAAAGCCACATCCAGGCTGGATGGAGCTGACGTGTTAGCCGGGGGAGACAGAAAGAAGACTAGCAAATTAGTGCACTGTATATGTCAGGCGTGAAAATTACTAGCAAGAAGAGGTCAGAGACAATTGGATGGGGTTATTTCACAAAGGAAGATCAGGGACTGAGTCTCAGATAAGGTATTTATGCAAAGACATGAATGACACAGGTTCATGTATTTATATGGGAGGAAGCTCTAAATCTACATTTCATCTTTTTAAATAAATATGGCAAAGTGTTAACTTTTACTCCATTTCAGCGAAAGGCTCATCCTTGTTTTCTAAATGTTTGAAAATTTTCGTAAAAAAATAAGATTCTTTAAAAAAAAAAAAAGAAAGAAAGCCCACTACCACCAATTCTTCCCCACCCCTCACCTCCACTATCACCAATTCTTGAAAGATTAGGAGAAAGGACATCAGGATCTCCAGATTGACTACAAACAGGATATCTGGAGTATGTGATTGCAGATCGTACTTCTGAGGGGGACTGTACATATTGGGGCCCCCTAAGAGACAGCTAGCATGAACAATGCTATATGACCATTAGGTTACACACGCTTGCTTGCTTTTCTGCCTATCACGTCCATTCATCCATCCATCGATCTACATGTCTTTGCTTTGCCAAGGACAACATGCCTATTCAAACACAGAGTGTTCTCTATTTAAAAGAAAGCAGGGGAGAAGATGAAAAGTCAATCTAGTACATATGTTTTAAATAGGGGAAAAGGTACATATCCAAAGCAACTGAGGACACAGGATGCACTGATGACAAAAGACAAGACCTCTGTGAGCTGCAGGGAAAACACACAGTGTCTATTATACTAGTGTGTGCCAAAGAGCTGCCATTTGTTACAGGCTCCAAGGTCACACTTCTCCCTCCCCCCAGGAAGGAATATGATATCTCAGAGACATTCTACTCCTGCTCAGCAAGAGATGGGGGGGAACTCACAGCTGCATGAATCCCTCAAAAATTTTTTTTAAATAACATAAAATGATAAGGAAATATGTGAAGTATATGAAGTGTCAACTCTCAAGCTACACCTCTAGCAGGTATTTAGCAAACATTTGTGGGTGAAGGCATCTGAGGATGCCTCCTGGAAATATTGCACAAACTTCCTTTTTCCTAAGCATTTCTTTCACACCATGTGGCAGAGACTGATGGTTTGTTCCAACGTGGCTCTTTTATTTATAACAGATGCTCACTGTTAGCTGAGAATACAACCATCTGATGTGGTGCTGGACAAAATGTAAAGGGTCATCTCTTCAATGGAAATGTCCTGAAAGAGACCTTTTCCACCTTCCCCCTTCGTCCTTCCTGCTAGTGGAAATTATATGTAATGTCCAAGTGGTCATTTTGGACAAGGAGATAGAAGCCACGTGTCAGGGACAAAGATGGCAGTACAAATGGAAACAAGCACTCTCCTAGCACCCTGGAGCCTCGTGCTTGTCCTGCACAGCCTCTCTGGACTTGCGTACATGGGAAGTAAACAAAGTTCTATTTTACCAGAAGCTACGATTTTACTATGATTGATTTTCTGTCTAATGTAGTTAAAGTCAATCTTGGGGGCCTCCCCGGTGGCGCAGCAGTTGAGCGCTGCGCTATGGAGCTGTCGGCAGCGGCGACGCGAGTTCGACGCCTGGCCGGGGAGAATCCCACATGGTGCGGCAGATCTCTCCTGCCTTGCCCACTGCTCCCCTCAGCAGTGTATTTCTGATCTGCCTGTTCTGCTCCCCACTCTGTCTCTGGTGAACCCTCTCGCCGCCCCACACCTCTGGCCTGTACCCCAGCTTGTATGTATAAATAAAAAAAAATCTTTAAAAATAAATAAATAAATAAAGTCAATCTTAACTGATAAATACATGTTTCATCTCCCTAACCACAACCTTATAAAAAGTTTGTAACCTACCCATTTTACAGACAGGGAATGAAGGCCAGACTCGATTAAGTGATTTCCTCAAGGGCACCCAGACTTAAGATTCCCTCTCCCCGCCCCCCAGCTGAGCCCAGGGCTCTGCTCTCCACCATACTTGCATTTTGGTGAAGCTGATAAGGATGTATCAAGCAGGGAGTCACAAGCAAAGCTTAGTTGTAAAGGAATAATATATCACAAACCCTGAATATGTGTGTGCAGGGGTATGGAAGGCCAGGAAGGTGTTTAGAAAGTGGGACTAAGAAAGAGAACATGCCTATGTTACATTCAGAATAATTCTAGAAAGTACACAATCAGAAACCCATTACTCTCCCAAATTGTCAGGTATTCCATTAAAACAGAAAGCGCTTGGCAAGTGTATGTCTATAACCAGCTCAGCAGCCTCCAAGGGATAAATCCCACCCACACCCCAGGCTTCTACCCTAATTGAATAATCTACATTTAAGCTCTTTGTATTTCTTTCTTCTCTTTAAAATTGGTTGTAATAATAATGTACCTATAAAGCTACAGTTGGAATGTCTTCTGGCATAATCATATAGTTATTTTTATATGAAACCAAAAGAAATATATCTTGGTAAAAATCAGGGCTGAAACAACTAAATGATGTAAAATACACCTTACAGGGCACAAAATGGAATAGAAAAGAACACAAGGGACCATGGAGATGGATCATGGGTGAATTGGTGGTGGGCGACCCAAGGGGAATACAAAATGTACAAGACATAAATAACAATAAAAATATATATTAAAATTAAATAAATAAATAAAATACACCTTACAGTGTTTTCATTTCAACTTGTCTTTTAAGAATAATCTGGGAATATGGTTATCTCCACTCAATTCCTTTTGAAAATGCACTATCACTTTTCCATAAAACTTCAAAAATTTTCAGATTTTTTAGTATATTTTCATTGTAAAACAAATTAGAAAATAAAGCACCCCCAAAAATGTCCAGAAATTTTCACTTGACTTTCACTTGAATTTCATCAAGAATTATTTTCCCAGTATGGATGATATGAAATATGGCTCATATACCTAAGACAAGGAAAAAAATTGTGATAATACAGTCTAGAATCTCATCCACACAAATTTTCCATCTTCAATATCAAAGAAAGGGGTCTCCCCTGAAATTCCTCCAAAAGGGGAAAGCATGGTCTTAGAAGAAAAGAAGACTACTGAGATGAAACCGCTCTCTCCACCACTTCAGGCTCCAGCCAGCATCATAAGAAAGGCCTGTGTAATTCAGTAAAAGATGGGAAAACCTTTCTACCCATTACTGTGGATCCTAAGCACCATGCCACTGAAATATGAGCTACACTACCTCAGACAAGTACAGTCGGTGAATTTTAGTAATCATATCCTAATGCAAGCAAATTTAGAAATTGATTAGTTGGCTTTTGTGTGTGCGTTAGTATATGTGTGCGCTTTTTATAGAAATGTACTTGTCTATACCATTTATCAATATGATGCATGATCCATATAAAAATAGTAGTAATACATAAAGGAATAAAGAAAAAAGCAAAATCTCTCTCCAGATTCAACTCTAATTAGCTTTTTGAAAAACATTTGTTTAGATCTCTTAATACATGCACACGTGATATATGCTATTTTGTTTAACATCTGGCTGTTTCACTCAAAAATATATCTTGAAGATCAATAAATGTATGTAACGGGAAAAAATTGATACAAATCACTCTTTCTAAAGGTAGCATAACATTACCACATATGGATGTTAAACTGGTAATTTCTAATTTCTTGTTAAATTCCACTACTTTTATCTTTCTACTTTCTAACTCTAAGATTTATCTTGGTATAAGAAATGAAGTAAGTAAAGGTTTATACTCCCTTTTTTTCAATCAGTTTTCTGAACACCATTCATTAAATAACCCATCACAACCCCAGTAGTTTCAAATACTTCCTTTATTTTATGCCAAATGTCCATATATACTTGAGTCTGATTCTGGACCTTTAAACTGTTCCACTAATTTGACTATCTCTGTGCCAATAACACATTGTTTTAAATCCTATAGTTTTATAATTTATTTTGTGAAACACTCCGCTCACTAATTTTCTTTTTCAAGAGTTTCCTTACATGTGTACTCCTCTAAATAAAGTTTAGAATGATCTTGTCAAGTTCCCCTCCCCAACTCTTACCACTCAATTCAATTGTTGTGAATTTATATACTAATCTCAAACAATTGAATCTTTTTTCCATGTAAGAATAATGTAGTATATTTATTCACATTTACATCCCCCCAACATTTAATATCTACGTGAAAAAAGGTCACAGTCTTTTATCCTAGAGATGCATTCTCACGCTATTTACATCTTTTAATTAAGAGATTTTTTTCCTTTGTGCAATAAAAATATCTAGCAATTGCAAAATATTATATCTCTACATTGCAATGTATCCATTGCTCCAATAATACCCTAGTATCTAGAGGGTGTAAACTATATACCACTGTAAGATTTCTCCTTCACAGGGAATGGCTCTTCAACCTCCAGTGCTGGAGAAATAGGGCCTTAAGCTGTTGAGCACCCTCTGGAGGATAATTAGGAATGACGCTCACCAGACCTGCCTTCACACATTTTAAGTGCTCATGAAGCCACATCACTGCAGCCTCCTCAGTGCCCTATGGAGTTCATGAATCATTCTCTACAGGAATCAGGTCATGGCTTCCAAACCACAGCCCCACATCCTGGGCAGCAGTCCAACAGGGAACAAGGGATGTGACAGTGTTACCAGGCTCGTGCTGAGACACAGGTGCCTGCCCTCAAACCGCAAGCCCGTCTCCCAAAGGTAAAGGGACAACTAGTCTCGTCCCCGCACCCCGCCCCACCACCACACTCGGGTCAGGTGAGCCAAAGTCCTGTCAAGTCTCGGGGAACACAGACCACTGCTCTCCCAGAATATAGGGCCCTCAACTTCAGAAGCATGCTTTAGATTTCCAGGTAGCCAGAGAAACAGAACTGCTGAAGTTTTGCTGACCTCCTCATAGTTATTAGCAAAAACGGTGGCCTGAAGCCTGGATTTGGCCCACAGATATGTTTTCTTTGGCCTGAGCAATGTTGGACCAGTTTTTGGGAGCCAACATTTAACAATTTAGAGATTTCCTGAATTTTCCCTTAAAAATGCGAAAAGGTTAGGTCACACTGCCCCAGCATTCCTGTGGGGCAACACTCAGGGAGAGCTTTGTGGGTCAAAACACCCACAAATTGTGCATGTCCATCATTTATGGGGCCTGACTTTGCCTCCCTTGCCTACAGCTTCCTTATTCCTAGCAGTTTCTAACTTGGGTCTAAGTCAGAGGATGTCCAGGTCTCTAAGCAAACAAAACATCTCAGGTCTTTATTCC
This sequence comes from Scalopus aquaticus, assembly GCA_004024925.1. NCBI lineage: Eukaryota > Metazoa > Chordata > Mammalia > Eulipotyphla > Talpidae > Scalopus > Scalopus aquaticus. The sequence continues at coordinate 221,948 of PVIJ01000192.1, forward strand.
CATATCAAATTCTTTCTTTACAAATAAAAAATCAAATAAGATATGCAGAGATAAGGGAAAATATTCCAGTATCTAAAAGTTTAAAAGTCTAATATACTATACACTTTGTATTTCTAATATCCTAGGAAATTTGACATGATAGAATCAAGCTGAAAAAAATTTTAAGGAAGATTAAATTTATTGCTTGAAGTTCTTTGGCTAAAGCCATATTGAATCTTTCTGGATGAATTTTTTAAATTCTATGTTTAAAAGAATAGAGCAACACTCATAAGAACAGATAATAAGTTTACTTTTGATAATTCGTGTTATTTTTTAAAAATCCTTCCTTGTGCAATGTTAATACTGCTTCTTTTTTTCTCACTTGGATCTTGAGACTCTTCAGCCACCATCACCTGAATTAATGTCAGTAATCATAACTACGACTTCACTGATTTTCTCCCTCCTTCCTTTATGAATTCTTTGCCAACAAAGCTGAGCTTTCACCTCAAGATTTATCCTATTATCTTCACATATCCCTCTCATCCTAGAATTGGAAAGAGTAAGCAAAATGCACCAAGATACTTGGTCCAAGGTCTACTAGGGCAAATAATAAATACTAACAGCTTGACAAAATCATTTTGTTATATAAAAGAGACGAATGAAAATAATCGATTTGGGGACAATCCATCTGTAAAAGGCATTTTTGAGACTATTGGAACCAAATGAAATTGAATATGCAAAGTTAATGATACTGAAGAATTACTATTTAATTTTATTTGGTGTGATAATGATTGCATGTGTGTTCATGTCTGTTAGTATTATTAAAAATAAGAAAATGAAACACATGGGCTTGCTATCATGGTGGATTTATAAATCTTACAATTGTTGTCTGTCACAGTTACAAGAGGCTAAAAAAAAAATCACCTAATCCAGCCAAGAGAATTTCCAAGCTGTCTTGAGAAGAAATTTTGATCTCTAAGACTGAGAGAAAAAAATGTCAAGTATAATAAGTAGCATCAGCTAAGGGCACAAGATGGGGGAGGAGGAGGGTCACATATGCTATTATCGGTCTCCTTTAGAACCTCCTAGCCAGTTGTCTTCCTGGAAGCTTATTACTTGTCAAGTCAATGCATAACTTCTTTTGACAGCTCTAGTTATTCTTATATTTTAAGCTGAAATCTTATTTTCTGTAGCTTACAATCACATGACACAAAGTTAATTCTTGTTCCATTTTAACTTGATACTATTCAAGCTACTTGGGACATCTGTCTTTTCCAAGTCTAAACATCACCAGTTTCTCCAACCACTTCTCCCATGCCTGATTTCCTCTCTGTCTCAACTATTGCCATTAAGGCATCCATTTGTCTCTGACCCTGTTCCAGTGTGGTATAGCAAAACTAACTGTTCATATCATGTAGTCATATTATAATAACCAAAGTGCCTTTATAGAGTTGAAGTTTTGGCTTTCAGAATCTCTGCACTCATTTTGAACTCAATTTGTATGAAACTTCAGCTCAATTTTATTAGTCTGATGAAGGCCTCTAAAATCTTTCTAGCTATCAGTAACATCTGGATCAATTTAAATAGATTTCTCAGATTGTACAACTGTCTTTTCACATTTCCAGCCCTGGTATGCCACTAGCCAGAGAAAACACAAAGACACTCAGAGTATCTTTCCTGATCTTTCAGAGGCTGCTCAAATCCATCTACAGAATTTCAGTTGTACAAAGAGTATTTTCAATCTTACAACTGAGACCTGGGGACACGAACTCAGCCAGATACTGCTTGACAACTTGTCCTCATCTGGCAAGAAATGAAAAACAGGTGACTACAAATTGGCTCAACATAAATAATAAAATAGGGTTTAGTCACCCACCCAACATATGTTGCAAAAACTGGACTGGGCAATTATGTGAATGAGAATGAAGGATATAGTGATCATGCCATCAAGCACATAATCTCTGAAAAGTAGAACATAGTTATTAATATGTCATGTAATATTAATGGTGAGGTACAAAGAGCTGTGGAAAGTTGAGAGAAGAGGTAGATTTCTTTGGTCTGGTCAGGAGGTGGCAGAGAAGGCAGAAGACAGGAAATACAAATTAGAATGACTAAATGGAGGAAGAAGTCAGTCTAGAAGGGCAGGTGGGATTGGAACAGTGGGGATGTGAGGAAATAATAAATACCAATGAGCAATTTGGTTTGGCTGGAGAATAGGGCTCATGAATACTACTAGTAGGAAATAAGGTTTGGGAAAACACAAAAAGGCAAAGCTGAATGAGATTGCATCTTTCATCAGGACCAGCTGATCAAAGGGTATTTACACCAAAGAACAGGCAATCTATCAAAAGACACAGAAAAGTAGGAAGAGAAAGGTCAAGAAATCAGAACTTAGGCCAGAAAAGAAAATTTCAGTGATAAATGGAGGAGTGAAAAGAGAAAAGCAAAGGGTGAGAAGGAAAAAAGTCAAATATTGTCTTCCAATATTTGAGAGGAGGCGCCTCTGCGAGTTATTTCCTTTCTTTGGCATTTAAATGTACTGCTTTGCAGCCTCTCCTCTCTCCTGAAATGAATCTCCAGGTTTAGATTTCCAATCACTTATCTTCATTTCCCTCTGTCCTTTGTTAACAAGCACTTCCCCTACCCTCCCTAATCCACCCCAGAAAATAGTCAATATGACTGATCCCCAAGGAGTGCTAGCAAAAGAAAAGCATGACATATGAGGACAATTCATTGTTTCAGGTATACCTGACCATAGAAAGGGGGATCAAATGATCTTCATGATATACTCCCAAGGGAAGTAAATAGTGAGGTAATGAGACAATCTAAATAGGTGTGAGTAGAACAAAGGGACTCTGGATCCTGAAGAGCCACTCGATCAACCTAAGGAACTCAGGCCTTCCTAGTCTTTGTTCATTCACTTATTCTTCTTTCCCTTTACCCCACCTTTCCCTGCTGCCATATATCCCACAGCTCACAAATACAAAGCAAGTTCCATGGTAGACCCTTACATCTCAGTTTATATATCACTCCATCAGTCCTGCATGATTGACATAGGTCTATACATAGCATCCTGGGTTTTCCCTTTCAAAAATGTATGGCCATGCACTTTCTCATTCATTGTCTTCTCTGCCACATTGTGAACTCCATGAGGGAAAGAGTTGACTCCCTAGTACCTACACAGGGTCTGAACTCAGTGAATAACTACTGAAAGAAGAGATTTCACAAACAAGTGATGTTGCTTGTCTTCCCTAGATTCTGTGCCAAAAAAAATTGGTGAGGCCAAGATTGCTAACTATTCACCAAAGTCCATGTTCTGTCATTCTTTGGGCACAGCTACTCTAATTTCCAAGGCTCCCTTGCAGTTAGTTACGTGTGGCATCTGATGAGACCTGATCAGTGGTGTGTGAGAAGCTTCTAAGTCGACCCATAAAAATTCTCCTGTGCTTTACCTTACTCTTTTTTCCCTTCTGGATGCACTGGAGATGCTCCCCTCAGGTGACTTGAAATGCTACATGTTGATATCCCCTATATGAAAAAGAGCCATCTCTCTAATCTGTTCGTAAGAGAATTAAATCTCTCTTATGTTTGAGCCGTCATACATACAGGAGGACTGTGGTTACAGTAATTAACTACTCTAGGAATACACTAAGGTCACAACTCAAGTTAAACTCTCCTAATCCTTACCAACCAGCAACTCCTTGTGACTTGCCTAAAAAGAAATAAAGGCATTCAGAGGCCCCCTTTTTTTTGGGGGGGGGGGTTATATATGACTGAATAAAAGTTCTATTTGCTCATGATCATAATGAAATGATAACAACCTTGCCTTGGGCTTGCCTGGGCTTGGGCCACAGGCACAAAACAGCCTGGGCAAATTCTGGAGACATCAGGACACTGGGCCATCAGCTGGCTTGTGCTTGCCTCCTCTCAGAATACAGGGCATGCCCCACAAGCCCCAGACAAATGCACAACTTTCACCTTGAGTCTAGCCCTGGTCTCATGTGTGCCTACCAGGCAAAAATGTCACAAAACATCACAGTATTGTTTTCAGTGCCAGCTGGAGAGATGCTGCCAAAAGTTTTTTAAGAAGTCACAACAACCTGCACTCCACAGAGCACCCAACGGCCTGCCTTCCCAATAAGGCCTCCAGCTGCGCTGACAGACACACAACCTTATACAGAATCCATCTTCCCTGACAAAACTCCTCTTACACCGCACATGTATTTGACTTTTTATGTTGTTTCTACTTAACACTAGGGACTTCAAAGAGAATGCCTCTCCCTGATGGACTAGAGCATTTAGGTAATTGAATTACATTAAGAGAATTAGTAGCATGTACTGCATATAATTGCTTGTTCAATCCAGGGTTAGGAAACCATTAAAAGAGTAAATAATTGACTAACTCTTTCACTTTTCTTCATTACAAGTTTGTTTGCTTCAAGGTCTTCCAGATCAGGTGGTGCTTAATCTTTGGGGGTCATAGACCCTTTTTAAGATTTTGATGAAATGCCTTGACCTCATCTCAGAAAAATAAATATTTCTACAAGTGCATACATTTATTATATATGATTGCAGAAAACACACAGGTTGCTTAGTTCATTCACTGATCCAAAGTTCAAGGACTCTCTAGGGAAGAGGTCAGCATACTTTTCCTCTAAAGGGCCAGATGGCTTTTCAGTCCACATGCAGTCTCTGCCATAACTATCCAGCTCTGTTGTCACAATGTGAAAGATCCCTAGCCCTGTCCCAACAAAACTTTATTTACAGACATCAAAATCTGCTTTTCATATTTTTTCCATATCACAAAATATTATTCTTCTTTTCATTTTTTTTCCAGTTACTTAAAAAGTAAATACTGCTTTTATCTGGTAGTCTATGTAAAAACAGGTGAAATACCATAGTTTGCTGACCCCTGCTGAGGGCGTGGGTCCTAGGGGTTCATCACCTTGGAAAATAAAAATAATACATTTCACTGATTTCTACCGGAAATTTCACATTCCCTTCTATTATGAACTTAGGCAGAAATTCTCAGTAGTGTCAGCAGTAACTTGGTTACCGACAGAAACCATAAGTATGTTCATACCATGTTAAAGTGGTCACAGGTAATAAAAAATATTGATTATGTCCACTGTTTTAGAAATATGGTCACTATCAGATCGTCTGCTGATTCTGGCTATTTAAATTTGTTGATAAAGAAGCATATATTATTATATCACATTTGATTTTTAATATTTTGAAACTATATTTCAACATAATTTATTTCCCTTATAACACTACTATATTTCATGGATTTCAAAACAGTTTTGAGAAGTAGTAATCCAGAGCTTTCCCCAAATACTAAAGAGGTCCATGGTACAGAAAAGGTTAACAGTCCAGATTAGGGGCTTGAGCCGGCGAGACAACAGCATCTCTTACCAGAGCATTCACATCTTCAGTTTTGTGGATGAGCACCCGTATCTCCTCTGGATCACCGCTGAAGATTGCCTGGACCAGTGGTGGCTGTAAATACAGGAGAATTTGAATTAGAATTAAATATTTTGATTGTATTCAGATGCAGATGAATGAAAGAAGATTTGTTCCCCAAAGTTGATTCAACAATTATTGATTAGCTGACAAAGATGAATATGGCTCAGACCCATCCTCAGGAGAAATCTAGTGGGGAAGACATTTGCATAAAGAAATAACTACAATATGATTTTAAAGCCTTGACAGTTATATCTAACCTGATGCTAAAAGGCTAACATGAAGACCATCCATAGTTGAAATTGTCCTTGAAAAGCCCTTAAATTTCCCATCAAGGAAATTACCAGATTTGTGGTTTTATGCACATGATGCCCTACTGCTGCCTCATCTCTCATGGACAATGTCCATGGGAGCCTCAAACAATTCCATTCCTAAACGATGTTGTCATGTTTCTGGCCTCTTGAACATTTCTTTGTCAATGTCTGGAAAACCCTTGAAATCATTCCCAAATGCTCCCCAAAGCTTTTGCCAACAAACACTGGCTGTTTTTAGATGAGATTACATCCCACTGCTTATCAAAGTAAGTGGTATAGTAGCAGAGTGGGGAGCAAGAAATCGGGGGTGCCTTACTGAGCTCTTGCTATTGAACCCACCTACATTAAACAAGAACCCAACATAAAGTAGTAGGATTTATGAGGTGTGGTGGAAACACTGCTGGAAGAGAAGCTAACTGTGTGGATGGTAGAAAGTGTGAGGAAGTGTATCCAGAGAAGCTTCATGGGAGGCACCTTTATGAGTGAGTATGAGCTTGCAGACAAGGAATGACATTCCAAGCAAAGAGAAAGGGGTGTGCAAAGGCACGACATTCCAGGAATCTGATATGTTAGAGGAGATTCTTCACACACTTGCTTACTACCTACTAATCTAACCTCTAGTTATAATCTCTGAGACAAGGATCATATTTTATATAAAACAGAGTTAGATACAAAGTCAGAACTTCAACAAAAATCTTGAATCTTGTTGATCTGTTTCATAGCTCTCTTGCTGTGCTTGTGGTTAAAGGCTTATGTGTGTTTTTCTGCCTTTTTGAAACTTAAGAGAAAACAAATAACATACGCAGTAACCATAGGATGGCAAGCAGAGGCAGAGTCTGACAAGATTTTAGTGTTATATCAACAGTGATCAATCAACAGTTGAGAAGTTAAGATTCTGAGGAACAAACCCATCCCAGTACTTCATGCACCACAAGTTAGTCACTTGAAGGGTACACAGCTAGGTAAGCAATGATTCTCAATACTCATGAGTGTAAGGAATGCACATAGATATTCTGTTACATTCAGTCCTCACACTCCTCAAGAAAAACAAGCATTCCAAGTTATGGCTGGAATGTTCCCAAGGAGAGCCACCCTAATAAAGCTGCCAGACAAGGAGGCCAGCACAATCTTTCAGCAGAGAGGGGTTTGTAAAACTTCCCAAAACCTCTATACCCAATCCCCTGAGACTGTTTTGAAGGGTATCATTAATGCACAGAATTCGAAGCAGAGAGTGGGGTGAACACTTGCCCAGTCACCTTGGTGTCTTGCTCAGCTAAAAGCTGCTTTGGAAAATATTGTCAATATACAGCATTCCCAAGACATTGGAAGCAAGTTGAACTATTTCAACTCTTCCAGTGCTGCAGTTGTGTGTGTGTGTGTGTGTGTGTGTGTGTGTGTGTGTCCACGTGTATACATACATTCATATGTACATGCCTACGTTTGTCATATACATACACTTATGTATCTACACTCCTGTATATATGCAAAAAAGATAGGGATCAATTCACATGCGGTTCCCTTATACTCCCTGCAGAATAGAAAAGTGGCGGTTCTCCCAAGTCCAAAGTCTTGTTCAGTGGATATCTTTAGTCCCAGCTGTGCCAAGCGGCCACTGCAACATTACTGTTTTCACAGTTGTGAATGCAAGCATAATGGCAGCCCATACCCGAACTTCACAGATACATGTCTTGCTTCAATGGAAGCTGTGTATTCTTATGGATGTAATTCTTGAGCTAAATTACTGTGACTCTTGAACAAGCAGCACATTAAGATTATGGATATTTCTTTTTTACTTCATGCTCTCAAATAAAACATGCCCAGAGAGCACTCTGGCATTCCCTTTTGTTGGAATTTTAATCCAATCTTGCTGTTTCTTTTTCCATAGGTAAACACTTACCCTGAGGACAAATATTTGGAAAACAAATGTATCTAAATATTGTCTATACTACTTGATTTTAAAGAAGGGGGGAACAACATTCTTGCTCAGAAGAATCAAGTACGTATGCTGTTTTCCATTAATTTGACAACCACTAAAACTTTTGCTTTGGCCTTACTAAGGCTTAGAAGCAAAAGCTTACCTGCAAAAGAGCAGAGTCCTAAGTCTTGGTATGGGTATTTCTTTTTGAAGTTTCACATATTTCAACATGAGCATATACAAAATAGGGGTAGTTTGTGGGCAATAAGATACAAAGTTGAACTGACAAATTCATAATAAGGGTCAAAGTTGTGAAAACAAATAGTGGCAGAAACAAAAGAGATCCTAATACCATGAAACCACTGATTATTATTTCCTAAAGAAATGCAAATTCTTAAGAGAATACAGTAATTTCAGTTTTGAGTGCTAGAATTTTCTTAGCATACATAACAGGTATAAACTGGAAATGATTGTCATGTGTTCTGGATATTGGTTTAGTCCCTCGTGTAGATTCAGGAGGCAGAAGGACACTTTTTGGGCCTGCTTTACCAATGGCATAGCAGGATTCAATATTTAACTAGGACCTGTCCCTGTCTTTCAACATTATCCACTGCCAGAACCTCACCATCATTGCCAGGAACACTGGCTGCCTTCAAGAGGTGACTGTTCACCAGATTAATGACATTTAATCCTTTTAAGACTGAAGTGCAGAGCAGAGAGGCCCCTTGAACTTGGCAGTCATTGACACTTTTGCAGGCTAAACTAGCTAACACTGAAAACTGAAATATTTTCATCAAGAAGCCACTTTCTCTATGTAAATTCCTATTAGCCCATCCAGTACAGTACATTTTAATTTTACTCTCAGTCTTTGAAAACAACTTAGGAAAATACCTCATTTCCAAAATTAAGACATAAATCAATATGTACTGGTAGGGTAGTCACAAACTTTGAAGCAGAGTTACAATTCCACTAGGGGGAGCAAGATGGTAATTTGTTACCTGGGAGATAAGAGTAAATGTTCAGATTGTGTAATAAAGGGAAGTAAGGTAGCTGGAGGATCCACATTATTCAAGACATAAAAGAACTCAAGCTTCTGAGCAAATTCTTAGTAATAAGAAAACACATTCACACTATGTCCACACCAGAACAAAAACTTTTCTATTGATCCCTGAGGATCCAGGTTGTTAGAAAGTAAGTATCAAACTATCTAAAAACCTAAATGTTAACGTATCATTTTCATCACTTACAAAAACCAAGGCAAGCATTCCCTCAATTCCATTTTTTAAAAATGGCACTAGTGGCATCAGCGATGCCATTCATTTTAAGAATAAAGTCCACCACAGCTTCTACAGAGTGCAGCTAGTTTTATAATACCCATTCTATTTTCTGCAATGAGGCTGCCTCCCACCTCCAAAATTCCCTAATAAAATCACTGAGTTGATTTTTTGCTACAACTGCTATCCAGTACGCTTCACTTTTCCTGTGTCAGAGCTTCACATTCTTTGCTAATAAGTTGGCTTTGGCAGATAAACAGGCTCTGAGAGGCGGTCATGGAGCATCTATAAATGCCATCAATGGCAGGAAGTCCAAAAAGAGGCTACACCACTTCATTCCAAATTCCTAGTGCTTGTCTTTTTCTGATCAGATGGGGTAATTAAAGACTAAATACTTAAAAGCAAACATCTTGCATTCTAATCAGAAGTGGATGTTGGGAATCAATCAAAAGTCAAGAGGGAAAAAAATGATATTCCTAAACATCTGTCCATACTTGCATATTCTGAGTACAGTACATCATTAAAGCAAGATGGGGGCATGTTATTAGTAGCTAATAGCTGATGCAGCAATAATCTGGCCATCTGAAACCATCAACTTATATGAACAAGCCGAAACACTTCATTAGGTAACAACTGTTTTTTCTATGAGGCAATGCTTCCATTTTTACGAAAGTATAATAAAAATTTATTCGAGTCACTAGATTTAATGGACAAAACTTGCTAGCTCTACTCATGTGGGTCCTGCTGTGTGATCTGCTGAAAGGATGTCATTAAGTGTTTCCTGAATATAGATCACTCTTTACTTGGGGAGAAGTTCACTCCATCACAGAAAGATAATGGCAATCACAGAATCAAAATCTATTTCCCTTAACTCTATGAAATATACTGAGTCCTCATAAACATTTTTAATGTAAGACCACTTATCTGAAAATGTTTCCTATAGAACACGTTGCAGAGCCAATGTTTATAATATTGCCAATTAATAAAAACAGAGAAAGCACAAAATTCAAGTGCTGGTAATATCCTATCTGTAGGTAACTATTTTATTAACACTATTTTTAAACAATATTTAAAAAGAACTACTTTTAATCAGAAAATGGAAAAATTAATTTATTATCTCATCTTTTCCAAAACGAAAATAACACAAAAGCATTGGCTATGAGTTACTTATTCAAGGACTAATATTCAGTTTGAGGAACAGTCACATACCTCATTACCCTGTCCTTTCCCTGCATCCTTTTGGCTATTTCTCTGCTCTTTAATACTACTCATTAGTATCTTCAACAACCCCAGGAAAAATGAAACATAACACATCAACTTTGTTACTAATCATTCACACAAAAAAATTAGGTGAAAGGAAATGCTGAAGCAACTGCATTGTTTACACTGAAATCTGGAGGTAATATTGACATCTACAGCACACAATCTTTCTTTTTCTTTAATAGCAGGCAGATTAATGCAGGGTATCAGACCAACCTGGGGCTAAATTCTAGTCAACATTTTGCCATCTATAAAATGGGATTTGATAGCCATTTTATCTGATGTGTTTAAGTAACGGCACAATAGGGCTTCCCTGGTGGCACAAGGGGTTAAATCTCAGCCTATGAGGCTATTGAAGCCACTGCAGAATTACCCCACTCTGTCTCTGGTGAATCCTTTCATTCTCCCCCCTACCCCCACACACCTCTGGCTTCCACCCCAGCTCTTGTATGCATAAATAAATAAATCTTTTTAAAAAAAGAAATGACATTATATATATATATATATATTATGTCACTTCATAATATATATATTATGTCATTTCTTTATATATTTTTATATATTTTATATATTTCTTTATATATATTTCTGTTATATATATTTCTATATTAATATAATATAATATTATATATAATACAATATATAATATAATATATATAATATATTTCTATAGTATATATATATTTCTATATTATCATTTATATATATATATATCCCCTGTACTAGTCCAAACATCTAGTTGCACTCAAAATAAAAATACTGATTAGCACCAACTGAGTTAACAAGCTCAAAAATTTTCATAGACAAAAGGGACCTGGGAAGAATCCCTTAAAAATTACAGAGCAAGTAAATCAAGTTAGGATTATAACCCAAATCAACTACGCCTCTAAAGAAGACAAGCCAAACATACAAGCAGAGGAGCAAAAATCAAGCTGAGCAGGACTAAGCCTTGGCTACACTGGGAAACCTAAAAAATATCACTATTTCTTTTACTCAGGGATCTAATCTATAAAACCAGAATAATAGCCACTCACTTAAATAATACCTCACCTCTGACTAATCGGTGTGCTACATATTCATGCCCACTGGAGAACCTTGAGATTGTAACTTTACTATTTAGGGTATCATAAATGTGTACAGTTATATTTTCCCTGTATACTTCCTGATGGCCATAATTCTGATTGTACCTGTGAGGCATCAAATGATTTGCCTACCAGTGGAAAAGCTGAGATTGGGAGTTAGTTTTCCTGATTATCCAAGCTTGGTATTTTTTCTCACATGTCAGGCTCGGAGGGGAGGGGAGGGGAGGGGAAGGGAGGGGATGATAGAGTTAAATAGAATTGACTAGAACAGAATGCATATGTGTGATTCATGATTAGAAATTCAACCTCAGTATCAATGTACTTCTTATAGAGAATTTTATATACATTATAAATGAGTAAAAATATATCACCATTTATAATCACTGTACATACATGTGTGTATATATTTATACCACGTGTGTAAATATTTACACTCTATATGTGTAGATATTTCTAGACATAGTTACTCTCAACAAAATAACTAATAAAACAAACTTAGTAAAAGCTAGAAAATAAACAGTAACAATCTTTCAAGAGGTGCTCAATATGGGCTTAAGTTATCAGAAAGGAGAAGGTAGGTGACAAACTGAATTTTGAAGAATAAGACTGTAGACTGAATCTTTCTATGTTGGAGAACAGTAGAAAATGAGGTTAGAAGAGTAAATAACAGGGTAGGGGCACCGTGCCAGCGGAAGGAATTTTAACCTAATTTTGTGGACAAACAGGAACTGGGTCTTGAGAAAGAGAACGGCAGGGAGTTTTGCAGGCATTTAAACTGGCCAGTGTGTGCTGAGTAGCGGAGGGAAGAGAGTAGAGTTCAAGAACTCTTTAGAAGACTCAGTCACAATCCTAGGCATCACAGGAAAGAACTTTCCCATCTGCCTTTATCTCAGACTCTCCAAGTGCTGCTTACAGGGATATAGTGGAAACAACAGTGAGTGTTTTCAGTTCTTTGATGTAGCTCTATTCCTGGATGCAAGTTTGGCTCAGCATCTTGGCTACCTTCCTTCACTCTTTATATATAGAAAAATCTCCTGCCCCAGAGACATTAATGTTTCCAGGTGAAATACAGGCTACTTCCTTTAGTTCCTGGAATACATCCATCCCCCTCCTACACACGCACAGTACCTTCATGGAAATAAGTTCTGTTTTATCAGACTTGTCACTTGATAACTGAAATTAAATCACAGCATTTCAAAAATAGGCCACATCCATTAAGAGAAGAGCAAAGCAAAACAAGGCAGACATACTTTGCCAAATGCCATGTTTTTATTGGAATCTGCTGCCAACTACCCACATCTTTTTTTCACTCTGTCTAGTTTCAAATGATTTGAGATCAAATCTAAACATTAGTGAAGTGAAATAGTGTTCGGGAGTTAACTTTTAAAGAAAGTTAATTTAAGTAAGATCGCAGTGGATGATGCAAGAGGTTAGTCCACACGATATATTTAAATCCGTATAAATGTAGTGAAATGAAAAGAACAATATACTAAATATGGTAAAATTTTTATTACCTGTCCTAGTTTTGGTTACATTCTTCGTAAAACTATACCTTATAGTACATAGAATTTATATGGCTTCAAGTTTAAGGGGAGATTTTAATAAAGTTAACCACTTTAGTGTTCTTTGTGGGGGGAAAGTCATGCAGCCCAAAGATAATTCTCAGAATAATAGTGTCTTCAATGTAATTTCCTTGTTCAGATACAAAAATTGGTTCTCAGTTTTAGGATGTATTGTCCTAGCACAATCTTTTATTTTTAATGCCTGTTATGTGCATCCCTTATCATAAGGACAACAAAAAATAGTATTTCTAAAGAAAAAGATGTGACTGAAAATGATCTATAGCTGCAGTACTTTTTTATTATGATCCAGACTATTATAATTTTTTAGAATCTCATAAATTAGAAGGTAAATAAAGCAATTCAAATGTCCTTTAAAAACAAGAGCAACAAAATCAATGTGTAGAAATACAAGCCATTCATCAGGAAGGTGGTGGTTTCTTGCTACATTTGAAGGGGTGGAATGACCATAGATGAGATATGTGACTAATTCAATTGTAGGGAGTCATTCATGATTCCAGCAAATGCCAAACTGGGTCTGAAATTTCTTAGAACTGGATTCTTTTGAAATATCAACAAGTGACTTTTGGCCCAACCAAGTCTTTCCAAAACCTACGGGAGTTTCCTGTTAAACCTTCTGCTTTTCTACAGTTCCATATGCATTCCTTGGAAAGGGAGAAAGCACTTCAGTGCCCTTCTCCTATCCACAGGACCAAGGTTGGGGGGTTTAGAACTATGCAAAAATAGTTCTGGTGATGGGCACTGAGGTGCTTTCTCCCTTTCCAAGAAATGCATATGGAACTATAGAAAAGAAGAGGTTTAACAGGAAACTCCCAAAGGTTTTGGAATATAGGGGGACCAAGTAAGAGAGAGACATTTAGCTGGGAGGGGGAGGAGAAGGGCTCAACACAAGAGAGAGGTGAATAGGTGGTGGGTAACCTATGCAGAATACACAATAATGTAGAAAATATTAATAATAATAAAAATATATATATATTAAAAAATAAATAAAACCTTAACACAATGACTCTGAAAAAAAAAAGAAGTATGTAAAACTGGCTCTGGCTGTTCAAACACTGTCAAATCTAATGCAGTGGGTCACCGTTCCCTCAGTTAGTTTCTGTCTGAAATGACTGGAAAGTCCCCTAATGTCCACAAATCAAGAAAGTTACAAGGGATGCAAATAAATCTATTAGGGATCCTTCAGTTTAGTCTTCCAGGAAGCAACTTCTCAATTTTCCCACCCAATGTCAGAGTAAGGGCGTTCAGTGACAGATGTCAAAGGGAAATGATAAGGTAGCAGGAAAAGAGGAGTCTAAGCGACTGAAAAACAGTAGATAACATGAAATGGGAAAATCTGCAAAGGATAGTCTCATCATATGTCCTTGTAGAAACACTAGCTCAGGTCATGTTCCTTTTTCTCTGCAAAGCACCACCTCAACAGGAGGTGAGATGAGAGATTTTTTTTTTTTAATTAATCTGGTACATTACAGGAAACAACCATATTTCAATTCAATCCAACAAAGACTAACTAAAAAGGAATTTACTCAGTTTAAGGAATCCAGATACTGATGTCAGTCAGTTGCTCCCTTGACAGAGTTAGCAAGGTGTATTTGAGTATGTACACCTTGAGCATAAGGTAAATACCATAGAAGAAGGGAAAGAATCATATTTGGCTTCCTGGAAGATACAGCCTTTGAAATGAATATTGAAGACTGGAAAGGATTAAAACAGGGTAGAGATGACAAATGTGAACAGAAGCTGGCAAGACTGAACAGGTACTGGGGATGGTTTCCCTTGGCTGGAGCATGAGAGAAGTGAGGTAAGATGAGAAGTAGAAAACAATCATACTATCGAAGGCTCTGGGTGCTAGACTAGGAAATTTAGATTTGCTTGTATCAAATGAGAAGTCATCCACAGTTTTTGAGTAGGGGGGTGACCTATGGTTGTGATTTAGACTAATTCCTCTGAAAGTGCATTGTTTGAGGAATTGGAGTGGTACAAGTTAGGAAACTGCAAGAGTCTAGGTGAGAGATTGTGGGAAGGCAGCGTCCTGCAGCTGTTAGGAAGAGCATTCTTCTGATGGCTAAGACACTGATCTAAAAAGTAGGTGAACCGTCCACACCATTCATGAGCAGGAGCCAGCCCACTCAGGAATGGCTACCTACATTCAGAAAGACTCTCATCAACTTCCTCTGCAGGATGCAGGGCTCTCTGGAGCTGGGTCACCCCAAGCATCAGTGAAGGAGCACCGGAAGTTCTGCAGCATTCACTTTCTTTACTTTTCCACTGATGCAAGTCTCTCCCGTCGCTTACTCTGTTCTGTTCAGCCCTGAGACAGGAAGTTCCGAAGGCTGTGAAGTCACTTAGCATCCTGTATCTGTCCAACCTGCCCTTCTGTCCTGTCACTGCCACAGAAACCAGAGCTTTCGGTTTTGGCACTATGTTCATAGTTAGGTGTCGGTAGAAGAAAATTTATCTTCTTATCATGAGAAAGAAAAACACTTCATGTCATGAGCTGAAAAAAAAAAAAACAAACAAACCCTAACCTAGGTATCACGCTATTTTTGTTTCCTAGTTCTACAATTTAATCAAAAGCTAAAACTCATGTTTCACATCACAGTTTGAAAAACAGAAGTATTACAGAAAGGGACTTTCTAGTGCATGAAATCTCTACACATTTTCTCTTTCTCTCATATTTGCTAGATTTTAATCTTAGTAGTTTTCCTGTTGCAACCATGCAAAGACAAGGTAAAGAAAAAACTTAGCAACCTTCCCCACCACCCATGATAAGTATCTATCTAATGTGTATCCTTTCACATCTTTTCCCTTTTCCTGCTGATGTATAGCAAAATAGATATAGAAGGTGATATTGTCTAAGATCATTAAAGTGGGAATTTACTATTTTCCTTTCTTGCTACTTGCAAGAAAAATAATATATTGAGGACCTCCCCCAAGTCATTAGCTATAGGATTAACTCATTTCTTTTAACATCTATATAATGCTTCATAATATTGATAGACTGCAAGATATTTAAGTATTCCCCCTTCGATGGGTATTCAAATTGTTTCTAGTTTGTGCCTCAACAAACAAGCCTCTATCATAGTCAGCATTTTTACAGAAAAGTATTACCTGAGTGGAAGGCATTGTCTCAGTACCTACTATAAGCTATTTTTATGAAATATACAAAAGGAAGATGTGGTACAGTCCCTTCTTCAGACGGTGCCAAGCACAGCTGGGAAAATTAGCCTAATGCACACAAAACAAATTGTGTGAGACAGGGCTGAAATGTGTTCTACAGACTTCATGCAAATGAATGCCAGCTTTTCCTTCTGCACAATGACAGACCAGAGAGATGGTTTGAGGTTCCTTTAGCCCTAACGATCTAGGAGCCTTCTCTAATTCAGAAAAGAGGGAAACAGAAAGCACTAAGAAGCCAAAGTTGTGTCTGTGGAGGAGGCACAACTTGATCTGGAAATGATTTAGATCGATGCAGGAAAAAGCTGTGTTCTGGAGTGACAAGTGAGCCAGGGCACAGGACTGACTTCGGATATGTATATGCTCAGGAAAGTGACAATAAGCAGTCCCTTCTCCAAGTCACTGCATCTCCAGACAGCCTCTCTCAAACTTCTCCCCACAACCCAGACTCTGCTTTAAAGACATAAAAGAATCCCAGCTTAGCTGCCACAGAACATTAGACTAACAATGATTTAAGATGCACTGCTTTCACCAGCATAAGCTGGACATACTCCCAAGTCTCTCCCCTCCTATGCTTCCCATGACCCACCTCACCTCTGCCAACACACACACACACACACACACACACACACACACACACACACACACACACACCCCTACCTTGTTCTGTGCCATTTAAACAATAGCAGTCATCTAAACTGCTGCTGTTCATCTGGGAAATAAGGTGAAACAAAATAAAAATGAAATTCAAATGATTGTAATTTAACCCAAACATCTAAGTTCTTTTGAGAATTAAAATCTTTGTTAAAATGGTGATATTGATAAACATGCCTCTGCAGTGTTGGTCTTTCTTTCACTCTACGTTACAAAGTTGTGTTTGTAATTTAGCAAGTCCATTTTTAAAAAATATATTTTTAATAATATGTTTTAAAATTCATCATATTGGCAAATAATATTTAAGAGTTTAATGACATAGCAAATTTATATTATGCCTTGGTACTGAATATAACTATCTCTATAAGAAAGTTTTGAAAATAAATTAGGCATCAGTAAATTAATGTGTCCTTTATCTCAAAAACTTTAAATTTATAAGTTGCATGTAATTTTTAACCATGGTGGTGCCAAAGGCATGGCCATGATTCTCGCTCCCTCTCTTTTTTTTTTTTTTTCATTACCCTTCCCAGTCTAAAATTGGCTTTCAACATGTCTTTTAAACATTAGGAAAACCGTATTTACTCCCAGGATGTTAACTTGAATGCCAAGTTCAAAGACATAATCTGGAAAATCATGTTGTGGAAAACAAGGGCTTTTAATAAGGAGCAAGAAATTGACTTTAAATAAGATCTAATTTGCTGCAATTTCTATCCAGCAGTAGGGGAAAAAAACCTTTGACCTCCACTGCACCAGCCCAACCAGCAGGTGACTGAAGTCAGAGGCCAGATTCTCAGGAAGGCAGCCAGAGCCCCACTAACCCTAACAGAGGTGGCGCCTTTCCCGGTGACTCCACACCCCTTTCTCCTCACCCACAGACCCTCTAGCAGCTCTAACTGGTATCAATATCCTACTGGGTCTTTACAGGTTAAACCGAGCTTTGGGCATCTGCACTTCATACCTAACATCAGAACCATGAGCAATTGTTACCCAGTCAACACACAACATTCCAGTGGTTTAAAATGCACAATGCTATCATGGTTTTTTTAAGATCATGGTCCCATTGTCCTGACCAAAGAGGGCTTTTGGCTGCCTGTTCTCCTCCAGGGATGCTGGGCTTGCCAACCAGCATCACACGTGATGGAAACGGCCTGCCCAGACATGTCCAAGTCTGTTCCCTCTATTAGGCTCTCTGAGTACATTTGGCATATGCGACTATATTTCACCTCTTGGATTATAACTAATCAAAAATGTTGAAACAAGGCCATTGAGCAAAATGGAAAGAAATGATGTGAAGAGCAGGAGGCTAGGATTGTTCTAGCCTTGGTGAGTAGGCGTAACAGAACTAGGGCAAGTCACGAAGCTAACAGAAACCTCTATTTCCTGACCAGAAAAGATGAGTTCAAAACAATCAACTCCCCAAGAACAAGAGGGCAAGACCCAATTTTATGGGCAAATAAGCCACCAACGGGCCTGGGCCATAGAAGCTCACTCTTTGAGAACAAGGCTGCCCAGCAGGTTGCCCACAGCAGGGAAGGAGCGGAGCCAATCTGCTCAGAACTGGTCAGAACACTGGGGCAACCAAGGGTGTGCAGTTCTAGGCGACTCACCTACGCAGGCGCAGAAGTAACTTGGCACAGTGTTCACAGTGGGTGCATACCAGGATCTCCGGGGAAACTGGGCCCCACCCCACTGAGCCAGATGCAGCAGAGAAGGAAATCCTTGCACAGCCACTAAAAAGTCTTTCCAGACAACTTGTATGTATGTGTTCTTCAAACATGCAGTGCTGAATTTGACCCTTCACATCAATTCCTAAGAAGTATTACATCTTCGACCCCCTGACCCTACTTCAAAGAACCTATCCGAGGGAAGTAACTAGATATGCAGGAAATTTTTATTTAAAGATATCCATAGCAACAATATTTATTCTTAAAAAGAAACCAATGCAAAAGGAAGGGGAATTATTAAAGATAGAGAAATGGTAACCAACAGGTGCATGAAAAGGCGCTCAACATCATTTGCCATTAGAGAAGTCTGAATCATGAAAACAATAAGTTACCATGGCAGATACACTAGAATGACAACAGCAAAACAAAATGAAAAAGCAAGGGATGGTGAGAACATGGAGAAATTGAGACATTGCTGGTGGGCATATAAAATAGTACAGCCACTGTGGAGAAGAGTTTGGTGGTTCATCAATAAGTTAAACATAGAAATACCATAGGACCTAGAAGTTTCATTCCCAGGTGGATACTCAAAAGAATTGAAAATGGGTGTTAAAACAAAACTTAGACATAAGTTGCTAGCAGCACTACTCCAATAGCCAAAAAGTGGTAACAATCCAAATATCAGCAGTTGATGAGAAACAAAATGTGATATAACATACAATGGAATAGTATTTGTCCATAAAAAGGGATGAGTTATAGTGCTAAATGCTACCATGAGGATATAAGTTGCAGATATTATGCTAAGTGAAAGAAGTCACAGAAGTTACAGACTATACGTTGTATGATTCAGTTTATATGAAATATCCAAATTAAGCAATTTCATAAAGACAGTTAAGCCAGGAGTTGGAAGGAGAGAAGAGTAGGAAGTGACTGCTTAATGGAAATGGGGTTTCCTCTGGGGTGATGAAAATGTTCTGGAACTAAGACTTTGGTGATGGTTGCACAACATTGTAAATGTACTAAATGTCACAGAACTGTACACTTTAACATGGGTAAAAAGGTAAACTTCATATTATGCATATTTTACCACAATAAAAATTTACAATATATAAATCAATAATTTGGTTATTAAAATTGATATTTTGAAAGAGTTTACAAGATATAGAAAACATAGAAAAAGCAGCCTATATAACTACTGTGACCTCAGTTTCATAAAATATAGCATAAACTTATGCAGAGGAAAACAGAACTGGAAAGAAATTTAAAAATTTATTTACAGATAATTTTTGGCAGATAAGATTTTCTGACATATTTTTCTGCAATTTCCCAAATGTTCTATGAGATAGTTTTTATTATTAAATATTAAATTATCATAAAATATTATTGTATAGTCATAAAGATAAATGACTTTTTTTAGAAATAAGCCCACTTGACACTCTAGAGCACAGATAGGAAAAGATAAAATGAATAATGAAAGGCCTCCAAAACAAGATGTAATGATTTAAGAGAAAGGAGCCTGATGATGTTACGGGGTGGTTGAGACAGGAGCTATATGGAGAATTTATGTTCTGTCCAAAGCTGAATTGTGGCTCCAGACCTTTTGAGTCTTCAAGAACTCCAAACTTTTTAATGAAATACCCTGATTTTTCAATGTTGGCAACTTATTCAATATTTTCAAATACCACAGGCCAAACAAAACACATTTGCGGACCGGATGTAGCCCACAGGCGCCAGTTAGCAAACTCCAGTTATGGAAACAGGGATGTTTGGTCTAGAAAAGAAAAGCCTTTGAAGGACACAGTAGTAACTTCAAATATCTGAAGAACGGCTACGTGAAAGATGATGTGGACTTAGTCCATGTGTCCCTGGAAGGCTGGGTGACCTAAATGCTAGATATGGGCAGGAAGCAGATTTGGGTCTAAGAGATAGAACTGTATCTATGAGAGCAGCTGTCCAACAACAAACAGGAACTTCAAAATGCAGCGAGCTGCCCATCCCTGGGATGTTTCAGTAAAGACCACATAGGCAAGGTTCCTGCTTTGAGTCAGAAGTTAGACAAGGTCAAGGGCTCCCAATCATGGCTGAATATCAGAAAACAGGGAGAAAAAAAATACAGATTCCTACATCCCATCCCAGAACCATAGAGTAAGACCAAGGAGCAGATATTTTTTAAGTATCTCAGTTGCCTGAAAGGTAGTTCAGAATCACTGCACTGAATCTCACTCTGATGTGGGAATTGTATCTTTCTAACGCATGGCTTTACCTAGGCAGCAGGTAAGGGAAGAGAGATGGAAGAGTGGAAGGACAATTTGCTGGAGCTCATTATGAATTAGACTCTTGGATAAATGCTTACCTTAGATCATCTCATCTCACTGAGTTTTCACACAATCGCAGAAGTGATGCCCTCCACCACATTTCCCAGAAACAGGTTTATGGAGTTTGAGTTATAGGCCAAGGTTACTGCCAGTCACTGAAGATAATTCTGACTCCAAATCGTATGCCAGTTATACCACACTGTGTTAACCTCTTCTCACCTAAAAACATTTCTCAAGTGCCCCTGACAAATCCAACAAAACTCAAGATGGAGGTGATTCCACAATGACGAAGACTTGGTGCCCAGCCTCAGAAGCTATGGGTTTAGTGGGGAAAGTAAGCAATTACATCACAGAGAAAACTAGATGAGAACATCAACGCTGGGGCCCTAAGCTGACAAGAGAAAAGGGACTCCAGGCTGAGGGAGAAACATTTACAGAGGCTCAGAGGCCAGAGGGAGCCTAGTCTGTGTGGAGACATGCAAGTGTTCCAGGGTGGCTGGAACACAGCATGAAAAGAGTGAAAAGACAGGGAGATGGCAAGAGCCCTAATCCCTCATGTGCCACGCTAAGAGTGTGTCTTTCCTCAGAGAAACAGGAAGCAGCTGAGACTTAAGACAACGGAGTGATATATTCAGGATCACATGTTAAGAAGATGAGACTGGTATGGAGACGGATGGGCAGGGTGGGAGCGACTGGGAGAAGGAGACCGCTGGAGGACCACGATAGCAATTTCAGTGAAGAGGAGATGGTCATCCACACAAAAGGGGTGGCGAGGCACAGAGATGATATATGTTCCTTCACTCCTTGATTCAGTAAATAATATCACAGAGCCCTGGCTATGTGCAAGCCATCCTGCTGGGGCCAGACACACATGGTCGAGCAGAACAAATGCAGTTCTGGCTGTCATGGAGTCCGCCCTCTGCTGCACAATAAATGTTTATGGAAATTCTTTCAAAAATATTAAATAATATACCAAAAGCATTGGCTGGTTATGTTATCAATAATAATGTTGCAATTAAAGAGTGTGCGAAGCTGGCTCTTCCAACATCAACTCTAAAAGAGTTATTAAGCAAGAGTCCCACATGAAAAATATGAAAAATTATATCCTAATAAGGCCAAGTGCTCTTCAGAATTCTATTCCCAATATTCACATATGGAAAGGTAAATCAGACTGTCTGCTCTCAGAGTATTTCATTCATGGGAAATAAGAATTTACGTACATTTTAATTCATCACTCTCTTAACAAAATGACTTTTAAAATGGGGACAGGATATTAAATTAATATGTTAGAAGAAACTTACTAAACGTGGGCTTTCACTAAATTAAATTAAATAAAAATGCTTCTTGCAGAATTCAGAGCAGTTGCTAGGTGGTCTGGGACCACGTTTAGATTTTCCCCCACACTGACTATAGAACAAGCAAGCAGAGAATTAGGGTTCAGAGGGCAGAAGGCAAGTGTCTGAAGGGACTACTTGCTCAGGACCTTGCAGGAAATCTGGGCTCCCTGTGCTCTGATACTCTGTCTACAGAAGTCTGCTTTATTCCATTTCCCAAAGAATTACGTTTACATCTTTGTCCCAGGTCACCTGAGAGCCAGGAGCCAGTGCTGTTGAACTCGGGGCCACAACATTCTTTTCATTCCTTTATTTGATCCCAACTAAGGCTCACCCTTGATTAGACAGCCATGCCTGTGGATAACACATTGGACTGCTTCTTTGTTAGAGGTGATTTTCATTTTTGCAATCCCCTCAGATGATCCTCTGATTTTCTATCATTTCAGCAACTCAATAGAGAACAAGAAAAGAGACATTGAAAAATGAACATGATCCCTCCTCTTTCTGTTTTTCACTTGAAACTCCACTCTTCCAACACCAGCTCAGGTAATCACCATTGACCTCAAGACACAGAGAAAGGCCCTCTTCTAGTTTTATCCTTCCCCACAGTGATTTTTCAAGGGTGAGTTATATACCTCTCTCTGGTCCACCAGCAAAGAGGAGAAGTACTGAGTCCAAATCTGCTTTTCCAAAAATGTGACAGAAAGAAAGAAATCATGTCCCATATGGTTGAATAATCCTAACTTTACATTTGGCAAATCAGAGAAAAACAAAAATGAGGATGAAGCATATATTCCCTTGGTACTTATGAACCAGCCTCCAAACACAATCAGCTTTAAAATTTTTATTAGATCCTAAAAGCAAAATTTTAAAGGCCCACCCCACCACCACCCTATAAATTGAACATCAGCAAAAGAAGAAGAGGAACATCAGGAAAAGAAGAAGAGGAGATGAAGGCATTTGTTGCGACTGTTGGCTTTGGTTTTGTAGTAGTCCTGGATAGTACTGACAAACTTGAAAACACTGCTTTCCTGAAATTTTCTAAATATACATATTTTACTATGGATACTCAAAGAGACTGCTCAAGATACATGAAGTATTTTCGATATTTTTCCTCTAAGTAATTCCAGAAAAGACCCTCAGAACCAAGGTTTCGATTCCACCTGCCCAATGGTGCCCTGATGAAGAACGTGCCAATAGCAACCCCACACATATCCCAACAGTGCTAGAACCAAACAGAAGGCAGAAAGAGTGCTGGCTCCTCCTCAGTGCTCAGAAATGATCATTAATCACCTCTCCCTCCACCTAAGGAGACGAATGAGAGATAAACAAAACTTAGGTAAAGAGCTGTTGGCCTTTCAACTTTCAATATAAGGTGAGTGGGCAAAGCTAAGTCATGCTACACACAGGTTGTCGATTTTTCAAGAATAGCTTTCATTTTAATGCCTTCAAATGGGTTCAGAGTTAACCTTGGAGAAGGATAACTTGAAACCCCATGTAAATTACCCATTTTCCCTAAATTGCTTTTCTACTTCTCTCGGAACATAGTGTGCTTCATCCATTAGGCTCTCTGAAAAACAGGCATTTAAAATATGGGCAAAGTGTACACAACAACCAACACTATTAGAAGCAGCTCTTTGCTTTGTGCAGATTCGTGAGTGCAATTTGTTTCCTTGCCTAGGTTCACTTGCTCACAGTTCTTCAGAGATGAAAAGGCAAGATGTTCTGAGTAGTTTCTTCAAATGGACTAAATCCTGACACTATATATAGACCTTGGGTATCAAAACCCTAACTTCA
>PVIJ01000192.1:245855-320467 GCA_004024925.1 Scalopus aquaticus
ATCTCATTGTGGTTTTAATTTGCATTTCCCTGATTATAAGTGATGTTGAACATTTTTTCATGTACCTGTTGGCCATTTGCTTTTCTTCTTTGGAGAAGTGTCTTTTTAGCTCTTCTGCCCATTTTTTGACTGGATTGTTGGCTTTGTATTTTTTGAGTTGTGTGAGCTCTTTGTAGATTATTGTTATCAGTCCTTTATCAGTTGTGTTGTGTGCAAAGATCTTCTCCCAATTAGTAGGGTGTCTGTTTGTTTTAATTATTGTCTCTTTTGCTGTACAGAAGCTTTTTAGTTTGATGTAGTCCCAGCTGTTTATCTTTTCTTTTACTTCCTTCTCTATGGGGGAAGTGGTTTTATACATGCACCCGCGTGTTTATTGCAGCACTGTTTACAATAGCTAAGGTATGGAAACAACCCAAATGCCCAAAAATAGATGACTGGATCAAGAAGATGTGGTACATATACACAATGGAATACTATTCAGCATTCAAAAAAGACAAACACATGCAATTCGCAGCACATGGATGGACCTAGAGGGGATCATGATCAGTGAAATAAGCCAGAAAGAAAGAGAAAAATATCGAATGGTTTCACTTATAACAGGAATATAGGGGAGCCAAATAAGAAAGCAACATTCAGCAGGGAAGGAGGGGCGGGGGAGGGCTCAAAAGGGGGGAGGAGGGGAGCACGGAGGACTATGGTGATGGCTCCACGGGTGAACAGGTGGTGGTAACTTATGGGGAATACATAATAATGTAAAAGATACGAATAACAAAAATAAATATTATATTAAAAAAAAACCCTAACTTCATAACAATTCTTTTTTTTTTAAAGATTTATTTATTTATACATACAAGCTAGGGTATAGGTCAGAGGCGTGGGGTGGCAAGAGGGTTCACCAGAGACAGAGTGAGGAGCAGGACAGGCAGATCAATGGAAATACACTGCTGAGGGGAGCAGCAGGCGAGGCAGGAGAGGTCTGCCGTGCCATGTGGGAATCTCCCCGGCCAAGCGTCAAACCCCCGTCACCACTGCCGACAGCTCCACAGCACAGCGCTTAACTACTGCGCCACCAGGGAGGCCCTTCATAACAATTCTTAATGACTCATGTGGATAGACATCAAGAATGGGTTAAAAATGAAATCTATAGGTGGCCACAGAAAACGAGTTTTTAATGGCATCACACATCTGCCCTGCTAAATTATTCACCAGAGTAAACCTGGTTTGAAAACACTTTCCTTGATTATGACTGCTATCAAATGAGAGAGCAAATGAAGAGAGAAGTGATGCAATGACTAGTGGCTGGAGAGTTGGGCAAAGGCATGACAAATACATAGTCAGAGCCACCACTTCCCTTCCTGTGCCTCTAGCAGACATCACTGATCAAGCATGGAGCTCTCTCCCACCTCACATAGACACAACCTCAAAAGCTTTCTCAACACTTAAGCACTTCAGGCAAAGGTCAACTCTCAATAACAGGTAGCCTATTTGCCATTCTAGTTCAAGACAAACCTGGATGATCCGTCAGAGATGGACAGATTTTATCTATCTATACATAGTTAAATCTTTTATTTAACTATTCTATTTTCTTCTTCTAAGAACTGAAATCATTTATGGAAATCACCATGAAAAGCTAGAAAGGGGTAAGTGCTAAACAGTTGCTTCTGATTTCTGTAAGATGGACAGATAAGCATGCCACCTCAGCACTCAGCACAAGGTTTCCTTATGAATCAGGGGAACAAAGATTTGGCGCAAGTTTAGTCTAACAGGGAATGAAAACACAACCGCAGCTAGATGATGACAGGCATTAGGGGAAACAGAGGCAAAGCACAAAACTGCTCAGAACCCGTGGGAACCACTCCTACTACCTAAAAGACTCCTCTTAGTAACAGAAATCCCTTTGAGTTAGTTTCCATTTTAACTGTAATTACCTCTGAGTGAGATTACCAGTTAGTTGCACCTTACAGAGAATATTTTTTGGGTTTTGGTTTTTTTTTCCCACTCCTAAATAAGGATGAGCAGCAAGAAGATAGGTATTTTCAGTGGCGGTAGGAAAGAAAATAAATGTGATTTTAAGTCCTGGATCCATTCCTGGGCATGGGGACATGGGGCTGTCATGAGCAGCATATATGAGTTGCTCTGACATGCCCAGGACTTGCTTCTTCCTCGCCACTAACAGTGAGTTACTATTAACATCATCCTTTTACAGATGAGAAAAATGAGGCTCAGTATTAAGTAACCCAACCAAGGATATAAAGTTAGTGAGGGCTTCTGGGAATCCACCCAAAGGACACAAAAACACTAATCCAAAAGGATACATGAACCCGCATGTTTACTGCAGCACTGTTTACAATAGCTAAGGTATGGAAACAACCCAGATGCCCAAAATTAGATGACTGGATCAAGAAGATGTGGTACATATACACAATGGAATACTATTCAGCATTCAAAAAAGACAAACACATGCAATTCGCAGCAACATGGATGGAACTAGAAGGGATCGTGATCAATGAAATAAGCCAGAAAGAAAGAAAAAAGTATCGAATGGCTTCACTTATAACAGGAATATAGGGGAACCAAATAAGAATGTGACATTCAGCAGGGGAGGAGGGGAGGGTACAGGTTCAAGAGGGGGGAAGAGGGGAGCACAAGGGACTATGGTGATGCCTTCATGGGTGAACAGGTGATGGGTAACCTATGGGAAACACACAATAATGTAAAATATATGAATAACAAAAGTAAATAAATAAAATATTTATTTATAAAAAATTAATAATAAATAAATAAAACATTCTGAAGAGAAAATAAATAAATAAATAAATAAATAAATAAATAAATAAATAAATAAATAAATAAATAAAATTAGTGAGGGACCGAGGCTGGGTCCAGGTCAGATCTGGTCCCAAAGTTGTGCCCTTTCCATGGCACTAGGACACCATCATAGACACACTAGGCACATGTACATGCATTTCTTTTTCTTTTTTAAAATTATTTATTTATATATATTTTGCATCATTGTTCATTTTTGTACAATGTTTGCTTTCTTTTCTCAGGTGTAGTCCCCATAGAATTTCCACCACCAATTCACCAGTGCTGGTCCAACCACTATGGAAAGCTGTGTGGAGGTTCTCCAGACTACTAAAAATGGAGCTACCAAATGACCCAGCAATTCCACTCCTAAGTATCTACCCAAAGGACACAAAAACATTAATTCAAAAGGATATCTGCATCCTTTTGTTTACTGCAGCACTATAATAGGTAAAACTTGGAAACAACCCAAATGCCCAAAAATAGATGATTGGATCAAGAAAATGTGGTACATGTACACAATGGAATACTATTCAGCAATTAAAAAGATAAACTTTGCCATTCACAGCAACATGGATGGAGTTAGAAGGGATTATACTCAGTCAATTAAGTCAGAAGGAAAAAGAAAACTTACATGTTTTTCTTAACCCTTTGTGGTTCGCTCACGTCTTAGTATGTGTTTTTGTCACCAGTATCAGGTGGCCGCTCATGTATTAATACGTGGTCATCTAGTCTCCAGTTTTTCACGCCACGGTGGATTTATTTGGAACTATTAGGAGCTATTTCTTTGATCGTACTCAGTCTAGAAGCTTTACACATTGTTTTGGTGAAAGTGTAAGGTGTTTTATGAGAGATATTAGTTTTTTTAGTATCCAGTAGTTCAGGAGTTGTATGTGTTTTATTGAATGCTTATACCATTCATGTGGTGGCACAGAAAATGGCCGGCCCCAAGGTCTGGTAAATTTAAAGAGCACTGGCACACAAAGTATTATGGCGAATGCCAATCTCACTCCATCATCTTCTTCCAAATATTAGTAAAAGAGCAAATTCTTCTTACGAGACAGACCTTAAGGGAGATTATCATCCCACCTTGCCTCAGGGAGGTTCAAGGGCCAGGAGCTATGAGCAGGAAGGGCATATGTCACTTCCTTTTGGCTCAGATGTCATTCCTCCCTTACGGAAAGAAGCCAACTATGGCCTCAGCTCCATGCAGAGGAGATAAGCGTCCTCTTGCAGCCTTTGATGGAGCAAGAAGCATCCAGGGTGGAATCTGCTCAGGTCCATGTTGAAGGGAAAGACAGACCTTAAACTAGTCCTATCCTGCTCCATCTATAGTTTTTACCAAAGGGAGACACACACCCTCTCGTGTTATGTAGAATTCACAGTGTACCTGTGTGTCAAGAAAGGGTAACAGGCAATGTGGACCCCATAGTGCTTCTCTAAGCACACGCATCCCACTCCGATCTCATAAAGCAGGGTGTATCCACACTTTAGGGGCCCATCAGTCCTGTACCATTCAACCTCAGTATTCTGAGAGACCACAGGTTATGCCCTATGGGATGGTCCAAGGAAGCCAGGAGCAACATCAGCAGCACTTGTGGAAGGCATAGACACAAGAAAGGGATGACACAGGAGCGGGGCATCTCCAGTGTGGGCAGCCACACAGGGATAATTCAAGGGACTGGGGAGCAGGAGTGTTACCAGAACCAAGCTGCCTTAGCAGTGGGAGCCTGCAGGAGCGGTGCAGAGTACTTCCTTACTCCAGGAAGTGTTTCCTGGAGTAAGGAAGTACTCATGCCGGTGGATACAGAGATGCCACTGATTAGGCAATACTAGAGCCAAGAATATGAAACCAGGTAGAAGGTGACCAGGGAGATCACACTATCATCAGGCAGGAAGATCAACTGACCTCCAAGGCTGGTTATAAGTCCAAAGATATATGAGTGAGATAATGGATAGTTCTCAAAGAAACCATCTGTATCACACAAATCAAGAACCCAAAATAAGTATTTCTTGCACCACATGTGAGTCCTTATAGAGTTAATAACTATCTAGACAGTACATTGTTGCATAGGGAAAGGCAAATTCTCAGGGATCTACTAAGACCCTAAGTTCCAGAAGGTCAGGGAATGGTTCTACTGAGGTGGCTACTGCATCCCTAACTCCTAGTACACAGTAGCCTTCAATAAATCTACTTATCAAATATAGGGAAAAGGAAGTTACAGTATTACTATAGGATAGTTTCAAAGTAACACCCATTTTCTTGCCTCTTCCATTCTGCTTTTATGGTGTGTATTAACCGATTAGGTCATTATAGGGTCTCACAGAAGAACTTCTACAGGGGTAAGAATTCTGCATTACAGCAATTGCCATGGTGTCACGTCACACATGCTTTCACTGAAAAGAATTCAGTAACAGCCACAATGAGGGAAGGAGGCAGGGACAAGCATGCATAAGCACACCACCCAGCCCACTCAGTGACCTTGCACCCCAGAGTGAGAGAGAAGAAAGGGAAATACGATGCCACAGCTCCTCCCAGTCCCCCTCCACCAAGCTTCTTACTATGTGAATCTCTCAGAGCTGAGTGGGATTCTACTGTTATTTTTCATACAAGTTGGTCCCTAAACACAAAACAACTGCTTATCTAGTGCTCAGTGAAAGAGCAATCTGTTCCAACTCTGCAGGCAAACCTGGCTGTGTGGGCCTCGCTGAGAGACAGTTTAAGCTTCCAAGGTGGAGCTTTCCAAAGGGACTTTTCAAGGTGATTGTGACTCTACACAGCTTCTGTCTCACATATAGCTTTAAAAAAATCCAGTCACTCAGTAAACTACACCACTCTACCCAACAGTCTGGTACATCACCCCCAAACAAAACATTAAGTTGAACAGGAGGATCTTTCAAAGAAAAGAATTGTACATCTGCTTACCCAAGTGTTCTATAAAAGAACTGCTTATAAAATAGACAATATTATTTTTGGCATAGATTAGTATTCAGTATATCTTCTGCCAGTCAGCTTTCTGGTTTTTCTAAAATGAATCAAAATAATATCTGTAGGGTGATTATACCACAGAAAGCCTACTTGGAATTTTCCTGCATTTCTTTTAATTGATTTCAGCACGTGTTATTTTAAGACCTCTATTAAGTATATTAAACACATTTAACCTTAGCTAAAATAAATCCAGCTAATTAAGTGATATAAAGAACAGCTCTCATTAGCAGAGCGCTGGTAAATATTTCTCTATTCCAGTTAAGCAAGACCTTTTATAAGGTTGAGCACTATGCAGCCTTATCATGACACAAAATATCAGCCTTTATGCTAAGCCTTAATGTAAAAACTTGCTAAGTGAATAATGTAACTGGACCTATACTTGCTACAGTCTTAACAAGTGGTTCATACAACCTTTAAACGACCGATTTAAAGCAACTGCACACTTTCATAGACAGATAATTCTAACACTTTAATGATCAGGTTTATTAGCTTTTTGGAGTAAATAGCCTTAGAAATCTTTTGTTCCTTATTAAAAAGATACATATCTCAACCACAGCCACTTCAAAGATTTATATGTTTTTATCTTGAAGAATATAGAATCATTTCTAAAATGAAGTTTAGGGTTTTTTTTTTTTAATGCTATGTGAGTTTTAGGATCACTTTAAAGAAATCAAGTCACTTTAGAAGGGAAAGAATCAAAGAATAGGTGGCAGTTACAGCATAAGTATGCACTCAAATGAATTATACCTATCTTTACTTTCTTCATCCCCAATATTCTTGTGGGAAATTACCATAAGGAAACAATTAGAAATGAACACAAAGATTTATGTTCAAGGTGTTTATTAGGCGTTGTTTACTATAAAATAATCATTAGAAACTTCTTAATTATTCAATCTTAGGGATATAATTAAGTAAAACATGGCATAGGCAAATGGTAGAACATTATAGAGCTAGGCTAGTAAAAATGACATTTTAAAGAATTTTTAAAGACTTGGAAAAATATTTGTTATATAACATTGAATGGAGAGGGGAAAAGCAAATAAAATCCTATCCAAGGCATGGCACACAGGAGACATACAAACAGAATTTTGCTGCATTAAGTAAAATATACAAGGAGATAGCAAGTCTATATTTTAAGAACATAGACACATACATATATAAATATAAATAGAGAAAGAAGAAAAATCTCCCTAAGTCAATAGTACTTATTTCTTAGTGATGACATGACAGTTGAGGGTTTTTTTTTCTTTTTCTTGTGTGCACATCCATATTTTACAGCTAATACCTATCACTGATACACTTGGGAGGGAAAAGAAACATTATAAAAAGTAAATGGAAAAATAGACCCCAAATGAAACTGCATTTTAAATGGAATTTTAAAAGAATAACTAGAAAACAGGAGCCCAATGATATTAATAGTTACAGCAGAAGCAAAGCTGTGGACCAGAAGGTCACCAGTGCTTTTTCCAGGATATCCAAAATGGAATTCAGGGACTAGAAGAACCAGCAGCTGTATTTAAAAACACAGTTTTATGCTACATCTTTAGTTTTGCATTAAGATTTTCTATGTTGGGATGATTTATTAAATCTAAGCAAAAATGTGCTCATTTATTTTTGGTTTGTTTGCTGAAAAATATTAAGAAGTAAATTGCCAGCTTCGTTTTTCAAAGGAAGCTTTTTCTTGCCTTGGGTGGAGAAAAAGCTATTTTGTGTGGCATTGACTGGACTTCAGAAATCCAAGGTTTTGGCCCCATGATTTGGTAGGGTGGGAGAAGGGGGAGGGGAGGGGAGGGAGGAGGTCATGGTAGCGCTATCACCTCTGTTTGGTGTGAGCCAGGGAATCCATAGCTTCTAACTTAACCTACTCCTGAAGCCCTGGATTGGAGAAAGTCTCCCCAATTGTTCATGCCCTCAAATGATTCAGTTGACTGAAATAAATATTTCCATGTATGATAATACATAACACATGATGAGGAAAATATACATTATTGGTTGATAAATTATTTTAAATATATGTTACTTTAAAAAGTATATATTAAGCCCTGTCACTAAGAAGTCATTTAATGAAGATAAATGCCTCAATGTAAATTCTGTGGCAACAGAGACATGGAATTTTAGAAATCAACCTACAATTAAAACATTGGACTTAATTACATGGCAACAGAGATCCTAAGAGCCATGAACATATTGAAGGTCCTTAAAACCCTTAAACTTTTATGTCAGGATTTATGATGTTGCTTTCTCCTCGTTTCCTTCTCAATTTGTATTCAACTTCTCAACCGTGATTAACAGCAGCATCTGCTGATTCTCTGCCAAGTAGCTGGGGTACAGAGGAATGTACACAAACAGACCTGGGTTCAGGAGTTTTCTCTGTTCCTTGCCAGCTCTGGAGCTTCTCCCCTTAATGCCTGTCTCTGTTAATCACTGAAGAAATGATCTACCCTCATCTAGTTGCTGAAAGATCAAGACAGCCTCTCATGTGGAGGCATAGAATACAAAATCATCATTTGAAAGATAGTGTCTTTGATATGTCTCACCGTCAAAGTCCCTCACTGTAGGAGAAGAGCAGTATTTCCTCCATGGTTCATCCTAGCAGTGATCTTTGGAGAAATTACCATGAATTAATCAATGCACTGCATAGGATCAATGTTCTGCAGGGAAATTTTGACATTTTAGTTCATCTCACCTTCCTTCATGTTAGGAACTGTCCCTTCTAAACTCTTATGATTTGGATGAAACTGTTCCTTAAAACATTCTTCACCACCGAGGTGGACACAGGATCCCAGCTAACCCGTCCAAGTTCCTTTTAGGATTTGATTTGGATCTTGGGAGGAAAGCAAGGGTGACCTCTCTCCAAGATACTGAGGAAGGGAGAGAGCAGACTTTCCATTCTGCAGTTGCATCATCCCACACATAACTACCTTTTGTGACCTTTTCCCAACAGAAAAACCTTACTACCCTCACAAGCCTCAACTTCTAGGAAACACTGCCTCACTTCTCTGAAATAGCATGGAACCTAAGGCAGTCAGTGGTTGGCTTGTAAGGAAGAACACTAATAGAAAAGCAACCAATCCAAATCACTCCTTTAACTGACAAAACTGAACCAAAACAAACCCTACAAATAAAACTGCAGAGTTGAGGCTACTAGATAGGGAGAGAGGGTGGAGGTAGGAACAAAGCGGGGAGGGACACTAATAGTCTAGAGTAAAGGACTATGGTGTGGTAACATTCATCTGAGGAGGTGTGAATCTATCCCCCTAAATACTAAACAGCATTATAAACAGATATTATATCAAAAAAGGGAAAAATTTACTCTTTTGGCAAAAAAAAAAAAAAAAAAAGGACTCCATCACCATCACCAATAAAAAAGCAGAGCTGGCTGATCTGTTAAAAGCTCCATAAGAAGAATGTGAAGATGAAAGAGTTTGACTATTTTCCTATCACTGTGTCAAGTTAACCTGGAGTTACTGATGAATAGAGACCATTTCACTTGTTTTCCACTTTTTTCATGACCCAATTGTCTTCCCCATTACTGGGTTATCTAAATAATCACAATCACCTCTCATTTTCTGACTGATTTCTAGTCAATCAATACCCTAGAAAGATGCAAAGAAAGGCCCAGGATGTCAGAGGTGATGTAAACATCACAGGTCTTCATTCAAAGGCTCTATCACCTAAACTCAGTTAGGTTGGATGTCTCACAAAATGGGTTTCAATGGGGAAATATATCAGCATTCTTTAATGTAGAAAATGCTGGCGCTCTCATAGGACACCAGTACTGAACTGGTTTAGCTAGAAAAACACTAGTGTTTGCTGGGATGACATACGCTGTCCTGGAAGGGAACAGCATAAACAGCATACTCTACTCAGCACCTGAAAGGACCTTGAAATTGCTGTATGAAACAACTGACAAATTAAGCAAAAGTCCAGAAGAGGTTATTTTCTACCTTTGTGCAGAGCAGGAATGTTCTGAATCATCTGCTCTTTCTTGAGGTGCACCCTTGAGATCTGCAGACTAACCTGTGTGATAGGTTATTTAACAAGCGCAGATTCAGTTTTCTTATCTGTTAAGTAAGTGGGTTGAATGGCATGTTGATTTGTTTGGGGGTTTTTTAGGTCCTTTCCTGATCTTAAAAGTTGACAGTTCAGCTCACAATACACAATTCCCACAGAGTTTTCAGAAAACATTTGCGTAATTGGCCCCAGAGGAAAGGATATTTAGCAACAAATCCCTTCACTCCAGGATTAAAATTTTCACTCGGTTTCCTATTGGTGGTTAGAATGAGACTGGTAATAGCATGAAGGTTCTAGTTATAAGTAAGAAAATTTAGAGGCAGAGTCAAAACATTAGAATGAGAAAGAATGAAGGAATAATCCTTGAAATTGGACATCAGAACAGGATGGTTTCTTATTCGCTTGGGCCCTTTCAGGAAAGTTCCTATAAAATGGCTGTGTTGGTAAGACTAACATGTAAGTGAAAAGAGGAAAAAAGACATTCAAATAAAAGCAATAAAAAATGTTTACTGGGATGATCCTTCTTCAACATACCTACAGATTCCTCAGAGAAGGACTCTCTGCCTCTCTATGGCCAGATGACACCCTGAATCTCAGGGTCGCCCTCCATTTTCCGGGGGAACTGGCTGCTATTTCCAGCCATCTTTCTTGAACTTAGCTGTATCACTCCGCTTCACTGTGCTCTCTCGATGCAGGGCATTCTAGAGTCTATTTGAACTATTTTCGTGCATATGTCCATCTTCAGACCTTTATTCAAGCCCATCACTTTACTTTGCCCTCAAGCCGAGGACCACAGTTCTAAAAACCAGCTTCTCCACGAAGATAACTGTGTGTCCCTCCCCGCGCCCTCCGGTTTACTCCCTGCACTCAGTCTGTGTCACGTGTTAAAGGAAACTTGCATTTCTGGAGCTTAAAAAATGAACACTGAGAAGTTAAATATTAGCTGCCCCAAGGGACAGATAAAGAGCAGTTTCCCAAAGCCCATTTAAATTTCTCTGTGGGTCTGTCTCTGGTGAATCCTCTCACCACCCCACACTTCTGGCCTACTCTCCAGCTTGTATGCATAAATAAATAAATCTTTAAAAAAAAATAAACTTCTCAGTGGAGAGACCCCCTAAACTCACTTTTTAAAAACCATTTTGAAGTGTCCAGTTCTGTGCCATTAAGTGCACCCACACTGTTGTGTAACTGTCACTGCCGCCCATCTCCAAAATGCAACTTCACTTTCACTCAAACAATTTTGAATGGGGTTTCTGTCACATTTAATGAAATCCTGACTAATAATATAAATGTTTATAATAAATTTTAAAATGTATACATTGATACATATAAGAAATTCATAAAAAGGACACTTTCAAAAACAGTAACTAGAACAAAATTTTTGGCACTGTGAAAGCAAATGGAACCCTGATTTAAGGTCCTTGAGAATAATCAGGGTCAGGGAAGACCTGAAGATAATTAACCAAATGGATCATGTAGTGTAAATAACTGAAAACGGATTCCTTACTTTTTTATTTGTAAGAGGAGAAAGCACTAGTACTCAAAGGAAGCTCACAACTCATCTCCCTAGGGAAGGAGATATTCTACAGAGGAAATTAGAATCAGGCCAAACAGACAAATCTCCCAAGGCAGTAAATCTTAGAGAATATGGAAGGAAGTAATGAAAGAGTGAAAGCTGAAAAAATTTCCTTAAACAGTTTTGAGAAAACTATATTATCCTTGCAAATGCAGATAAGGCATTAAAAGTGTAACAGAGGAATATTCTTGATCACTTTTTCTCATGTCAGCAGAAAAATCTATGTAATATAAATTACTTTGAAATCAATATAGAAAATGTTAATGTAGAAAAAAGTCACAACATAATCTATTTTCATAGCAGACCTTAATTTCCTCACAACTCTTATTTCTTCTCCTTTACCATATATATTTAAACTTGAGTAACACTACATAACCATTTCTCCAGGAGGAAGTTTCTACCATTAATAGGTCTCAACATTTCATCAAAAATCCTGCAGTGTTATGGTATAGCAAGGACTTAATTAACCAGGGTTACATTATTGTTAGCCTCAAAATAGGTTCCCTATAGAATGCATTTTTCTAATTTTTCTGCCATTTTGCCCACATACCAAAATATTGTCTATGTGTTTTGTGAGACAAGGAATAGATCCTAGAGAAAGAATGAAACTGACATAAAGTTGTCATAAGTGGACATTGGTACTTTGCCTGGTAGCCGGAGTCAATCACCAATAGCTTTCACCTTGAAGGCTCCACAGCCAGAAGGATGTTCTGTTGGGCTGTTTATATTTGGGAGAGGAAAAGGATGATTGTAAGCACAGCTCCCAACTAAAGCATTTACTTTGCTTAGAGCATTCCGCCTCAGAATAATTTTGCCTTAGAAATGTACCTTTTAATGTAATCAGCATTAAAACCACTGAGACATTTAACAGTCTTGATTAAATGGACATTAGGAGTCCACTTTATTTTGACTCACAGTAGGCTTAGAAATGATCATTGCTTTTGAGATAGATTACACGATTGAAAGTTATTTTTACAGAAACAATGAGAGCACATTCTCCTGAATTTACATAATTTGAATTATTGCAAAATATAACTGCTAGACAAGGAAACCTTTCTTAACATAATAGACTGGTTATTCTTTGACTAGCAGACCTGACCTCAAACTCCTGCATTAGCCTCTAAAACAGAGGAAAGTCTTTCCTAATGGAGGAAGCATAACTCAGATTGCCTCAACACATCAGCTCTTTCAGGGAAAAATTCCCTGAGGAAATGAAGCAGCCAAGTAGGGGCTCGGGAAGTGGACTGTGCTTCACCACCTCAGTATCATCTTTCACTCATTTTGAAAGCCGAGAGCAACAGAACAACATAATATGTTATGACTCTTTTCACCGGAGATAACCCGAAAAGGTCCTAGAGTTAAAGGTGGAACAGGGGAAAAAGTTCTGTTAGTTCAGCCAAGGGTAAGGATTACAAAGGAAATGGACCCGAGAGTCAGCCTGGGATCGCAGAAAAGCACTCAGTGTGAAGGGGGAAGTGCCGATTCTAGTCCCACTCCATCACCTCTTGCCAGTTACTGACATATCAGAAATCACTTTTGCCAGCTGTAAACCACTGCTTTGATGTCTACGAGCTCGTCCCATACTGAAATCCCAGTATTAGAATACGTCCTAGACTAAAACCCTCTATTTTATGATTCTGCTGTAGCTAAGAATGGTACTGAGAGGAAGGTAGAGAATAAAGATTTCTAGCATGAGACTGATCTACAGTTGACATGAGGCTGCCAGTCCTCACACTGTGTGCTGTAATTGCCTGCTAGACTCTGCTTTGTCCTTTTATTTCTCTTTACCCCCAAAAGTACCTACCGCTACCCTGATAGCAGACACAGGAAGAAAAGAATGACAGAAGGGAAGAAGTTTCCAGAATTTCTGCCACAACTGAAAGCTCTATGGCAGACAACAAAAACAAGCAAACAAAAATCCTACCAAGGATGATGAGTAATAAGAACTAAATATGTCCTATAAGGATCAAAAACTTTCATAAAGACGGAAATTTTGTTTAAGCCTTGGGACAAAGCAAAGTCTAGTAGGCAATTACAGGACAACTGCATTTTCCTCTTTGTAGACATAATAATTTTAATGTATGCTAATATAACATATAAAATTGTGTCACTTTTCAGTATTACTAGTAAAGCCAAATTCTGCCTTTCTGAGCTGATCCTAAAAGTGTAGAAGGAGACAGTCCTAATATATGCTCTTCAAAACCTAAGATGACAGTTTCTTATTTTCAAAGCAGTCTAGTTACTTAGAAAGTGATAAGCAGAATAGAGAAATGGCTTATGAACTGAACCTCAAAAGCTGGACTGCCTAGGTTAAAATCCCAGATCAATTTCTCATCTATAGAATGAGGATAAAAATTATACCTATCTTATAATAGTTTTTGGACAATTAGAACAGGAACTGACACATACTAAGTAATCAAAAGTATTAGTTGTTTTATTCTAATCTTATTTTTGAAATAACAATAAATATTTCTATTCAAAGTTGGTATCAATCCAGTCATCTGCTGCTGGACATTTAGATTGATTTTTTTGTCTTGGGTGTTGTGAATAATGCTGTTTTGAACATGGTACTTAAATCTTTTTGTGTTAGAGTTTCTTAGTATTTGATTAAATGACTGTAAGTGGGATTGTTGTGTATATGATATTTATACTCAATGGGACACTACTCAGGTATTTTTAAAAAATGAAATAGTGACTTTTAGAACAAAAAGGATGGATGGTGAGGTGATTATGTTAAGTGAAATAATTCTGGGAGTAAAAGCTCTGTAACATGAAAAATATAGTGGTTACCAGAGGTGGGGAGTAGGAAGGGACCAAGAGTAAGATCAGAGTGCATAAGCTCCAGAGCTTTGGGGGAGGGTGAGCGAAGTGTGTGTACATTTGAAGTATAAAAGTGAACGACCAAAATTACAGTTGTATTTCTGAATGGCAAATCAATAAAATTTTACTTTAAAAAAAGTAGACATCTAGGAGTAGTCTTTTGTGCTCTCTTGGGATATTTGAGTTTCCAGTGCTTACAGGATGACCTGGGTAATGAATTTGGGAACATTTCTGTTCTCCCCATTTTGCTCTTCTGTACTTAAAAATAACAAACACCCAATATCTTTTTTAAAGTCTCACATAATTGTTAAATACAAGCTCAATTTTCTTTTCCTTTTCAGGGAAAAGAGTCAAGGGCTAATAATGAGCAGATACATTGATTGTTTTTAAAGCACCTCTTATCTAATTATATTGCTCCTACCTGAATTGACATGCTGTCATTTACTCCCACTTTCGTCACAGAGAATTATAATAGATCATAGGTTCTAAATTCAAAACCAATGCGAAGTTTATCATGAAAATAGATGGTGGCTTCCTGTTTTGAAGAAACAACAGTTCCGAATCTTGATGTGATCCTTCTGACACAAAAGAAGATTATAGAGCCAGAGTTTTTTGTATGTGGAGGGGACAAAGGGAAGGAGATGACCTTAGCTTTGGATTTCCTATGACCTGATTTTGTGATGGATGATAATGCCTTTGGGGATCTGAGATACCAAAGGTTTGAACAGAAAGTACTTGTGAGGAAACATCTGGGGTCAAATTTTATGCCACGCATATTAAATTTTCTTTTGCTAGCCAAGTACAGACTATAAAATAATTCAGCCCAATTCCTATATAGTTAAAATAATTTGAAACTATGTAATAAAAAAGACTAATTAGTATTATGTCTTTCAGTACATTCCACTTAAAAATAAATATGGTTTGGGGAATTTGATTCCCAAGAAATGGTAATTTGCTTTAACCAGGTTTGGAATTTTGATTCCAAATCAGACCTAATAATTTGGAATTTTAAAAAATATAATTTTCTCCCTTTGGACTTAATACCTGTGTGGGTTAGAAACTATTGTGTTTACATTAAAAATAATCTGCCTCCCAAACATTCTCTGCTAGGCCTATGACAAGTTCTCCTAGCATAAACTTCTGAGGATAAATACTCTCTGTTACCTAAAAACAAACAATTCCTCCTTTCTAGTATATTCAAAACTCTTTCTCCCATCTTCAATGTGTCATAAAGGAAAACTTTCACAGCTTCCCCCTGGAGATTGTCTTAAATATCAATGACATAGCTTCAATGACTTTTCTGTTTTCCAAAACAAAAATGATCACTGTTCTTCATTACAGTAAACCCGTTTATAAACAGTTGTGTAGTTTATAAATCCCTTGGTAACAGATCACTCACTGTATGTATCGTAAAATAGACTGTTAGAACGAGAGAGAACTTGAGTCTATCTAACAGGGCTGTGTACTGAATCCCCTAGAGGGCCTTTAAAAATGCTGATACTGGGCATATACCAATTAAATCCAAATCGCTATGGCTGGAATCCAAGCACCTATATATTTCAGAAGGTCCCCTGGTGATTCTGGTGTATACTGTGGGTCAGGAACCACAGATCTAGTCCAACCACCTCATTCTGCAGCTAAGAAGCTGAGGCTCAGAGCTATTAAGTGACATTCCTAAAGTCACACAGGTAATTTATCACATAGCTGGGGTGAGAACCTACCTGCAAATTCTTTCTTCTCTATTCTATTACATTCTTTCATAGCACAAGTTATCCTTATGAAATTAGATATCAGAGTCTGATTTCAAACAGGGACCCCAATTTGGATCCAATTCCCTGAGAGCTACCAGAGACCAGCTATACAATAGTCCATCTAACTGCTGCCTTTATGCCTAGTAGTTTGCTGCTGTTATGACAACTCCATCACCCTGTGAGATGAAAACACCTCCTCCTGCCATCCTTACCAGAAAACAGCAGCCTAATTCTCCATCTATATTAATGGTTTTCTTTATTGCTTCCACCAGCCCCTGTTCTGATACTTCTCTTTAAAAGAAATAATAACCACCTCTTCGAAAAAAACTTCATTCAATGGTAAATTGAATTTCTAGCATAGGGATGAACTAAAAGCTTTCATAGAAAGAAATAGCTTCAGGGCAACATCTTGAAAAAGAAATAATTTACTGACGGGTGGTCTGAAGCTTTGCTTTCAGGGAGAGCTGAACATGGGACTGCAGAAACAGTGTAGGGAGCTGGAAATGGGCCAGGCTCCTCCAGTACTGGGTGTCACATTGCACAGCTGGCCCCCTTTTAGATTCTGTAGAGAGATAAGCACAATTAATCCATCTGGGGTTTAGTGAAACTCTTGGAAGACCATCTCCATTGCTTGACCTGCCTAATCGATCCCATGTTCATGTCCCAATCCTGCTAAAATCCTGCTAACCAAATACTGTTTTTGCTTTATAAAAGCTAATCCTTTGGGAGTAAAACAAAAAGATGGCTCACCTGTGAAAAAGAAGA
The DNA here is from genome assembly GCA_004024925.1 of Scalopus aquaticus. NCBI lineage: Eukaryota > Metazoa > Chordata > Mammalia > Eulipotyphla > Talpidae > Scalopus > Scalopus aquaticus. The sequence goes on from PVIJ01000192.1 coordinate 262,576, forward strand.
ATCAGAACTGCAGCAGAGTTGAATAAGAATGGGACCAGCAGGCCAAAGGCCTCAGGTCCAGCACCGCTTCTTCCACTTACTGACTACAGATATTGAAGCAAGTGTACTTCCCTTTGACAAGTGCATTTCTTGGGACTTCATTTTCCTTATAGGCAAAGCTAGGATAACCTTGTCCTGGGTACCCAATGGGCTCATTATGAAGACCCAAAAGAGAGATAATTAAATAGAGAGATAAATTGTATAAAAGCACCCTTATAATACCACACCTAAATGTAGGTGTAACTAGGAAAAACAAAGAAGATGAAAAGAAACTTATATCATCAGATGAAAAGTTAAAACATTAAGAAATACTAAATTCCTTTAAAAAATTGACTACAGTACAAATTTGGCAATATTATTACTATACATTCAGTTAATCATAATTAACAACCCTGACCATGGAGTAAGACAGACTTGAAGTCAAATCTTAGTGCTGCCAGGCTACCTCTCTGAGTCTCAGTGGGGACTGAGTCTCATTTACACAGTGGGGATTTGGGTAGCAAGTACCTCTTGGAGATTTGGTGAAGCCGACGTGAAAATCACATACAGAGTTTAACTCCGTGATGGCATGCAGTGAGTGTTCAACAAATGTTATCTGTTGGGTTGCTATCTTAGAAGTAATCACTGTCATTACCCCCTGTACTTCACAGTGTTGTGGTAAATATTAGGGATCAGATGTACAAAGCAGTGACACAGAAGAAGCATTTCATAGACAGCACAGCAATCATTCCTCTACTTGAGTCACCAGCTCTTCCTCTTGACAAAACCAGAAATACTGCTGAAGGCCACATTTTCAAAATATTCCCTTATGATCTGGTCCAGTTCTTTGTAGGCTTTGAGTACTATCAGGTAGACTGTGAGGATTCTAGTTAACCATGCTAACATTTTAGTCACAGGTGTATCATTTCTCCAGGGACCTTGGATGTGAAGTGTGTTTTTCAAGGTAAAAGCAGGAAGCAGTCTCCTTGGTATTAGCTTCATGCCCTATAACTGTTTGGTTTTATAGCTAATCAGGGTAGCTAGCAGGAATCCAGCCAATTACCAGAACTACTAGATATAAAGGGCAAAGCAGGGCCTCCCTGGTGGCGCGGCGGTTAGGCGCTGCATTGTGGAGCTGTCGGCAGCAGCAAAGCAGGTTAGATGCCCCGCCACAGAGAATCCCACATGGCGCGGCAGACCTCTCCTGCCTCTCCCGCTGCTCCCCTCAGCAGTGTACTTCAGTCAATCTGCCTGTTCTGCTCCCTACTCTGTCTCTGGTGAACCCTCTCACCGCCCCATGCCTCTGGCCTGTCCCCAGCTTGTATGCATAAATAAATAAATCTTTAAAAAAAAAAAAAAAGAAGGGCAAAGCAAATAAACAAAGGAACAAAAGATACTTGATAAATTACAGAAAATGTGCAGCTATGTTCTAGAAATCGCCACACATGACAATTTGCCTTCTTTCAAGTGGAGAAGACATGGGGGGAAATCACAAAAAGTTAAGGCATGAAACATTCACTTAATGTAAAATTTCATACAAATCATGTATAAATTCAATACCAATAACATTCTCTTGGGAAATGTCAAAATCATTAGTTAAATTCCCTGTTTGGTTAAGACAAAATTCTACAAGTAATACAGGCTCATGCACACAGACCTTCAAAATGCAAATCGAGAAAAATTAAAATGAATTAAGATCTCCATAATCGTACCTCCCAGCAATGACGCTATTAACATTTTATTACATATTCTTTCCTATTTGTTCTGTCTTTGTACATATAAAAATAGAAAAATTTCCCCAAAATGAGTTGTAATAATTCTAGCTAAGTCCTTAAAGACTGCAGAAAAGGTTTAAAGACCTAATGAATGAAATAATGAAAACTAGTGTCTCCTTTTGATTACCATGTAATTAAAATATATCCAAAAATTAACAATGATGTGATATAAGAAAATAAATATTTTAAAAATCAATAAAAATACATGAAAACATAGAACTTGGCATTTATTAATACTGATAGACAACACTTATGAAGTACTTATATTGTGCCAGGCATGGACCTGAAGTCCATAGACAAATTAATCCCTTTGGTTCTCACAACAGCTCTATGAAATGGGTACTATTATTATATTTTATTACTATTCCTGAAAGCAAGACACAGAGAGGTTAAGTAACTTGCCCCAAGGCCACATGGTAGTAAAATGCTATAATGTATAATCTAGAATCCAACCATCAGGATCCAGCATCCATATATTCTCAACCAATCCATATGTTCTCATCCATATGTTCTCAAATTGCTGCCCTTCAAACAATGGTTCAACATTATCACTGTAGAATCAGAAAAGAGATACTCTCTTGTGCTTATCGATAGCTTGGCAGCTAATCATAAAACTGTCTAACATGCTGAAAATCACAACACACCCAAGTAACCTAGGAAACAAATACTGATTAAAATAAACTGAACAGAACTTGCATTTCACAAGCAAAAATGAAAGGATGATCTTGGAAGGTGTACAGTGGTGTCAACTGCAGCCAACACAAGTTTTCTTTAAGGATACGCTGTCTGTGTTTAGGTTTATGATTTAAAGGTTAGATTGCCAAAAAATTTTTTTAAAAGTTGATGTATCTGTGGCTGCATTTCCCCAGAGTGCCATAACCCACAGTCTTGCCAAAATTAAATAAAAGGATTGACTGTCCTTTCTTCCTCTGCCTTAAGAAAGTCACCATTTAAATGGTATAGGGAATAAAGCTACTATGAACTCAGCATTCAGGAAGAATTTTCTGATTGGATTGCATCCAAAGCTCCTTACTCCATAACTGGGTCCTAGGAATCTCAAAGGACAGCTAGCTCCAAACACTTTTTCCTTCCAAGGAAGATTTGGAAAGGAAAATCATGTGAGCTCAAAAGGTGCATAATTAATTCTGTCATTAGAATTCTATCTGCTAAAACAAGAATATATCATAGGTTATGCCATATGCAGGTCATCACAGTGACCAAAGGGAGGTAATATTAAGTAGTATTTTTATGACATGCGATAGGTATCCAATAAAGGAGAGGGAGCAAGAAAGACTATATTAATCACAAAAGCTAACTGTTATATCAATCATCATCTAACCATCTTCCTAGAAATTATCAATATGCCTCTCAGATACTGAATGTCTCTAATCAAGGTGGAACTGCTGAGAAATATTAATTTTTGGCCAAGAAAAATAATGCAATCAAACAATACACACTGTCCAATTGTTCTTTCGGTTTTCTCTGACAAGACACCACAAAGCTGGAATGACAGGGAAATGTTCATAGACCACTGACTGTATTTCTCTTTTTTCCATAATCAAATAATACATAAACATAGCCTCAATTTAAAAGTTTCAAAAAATACAAAAATATATAGGGTAAACCAGAAAACTCCTACCTTGCTTCCCACAGGTAACCAACCATCACTCTGTGTGTATCCTGCCAGAATTTTTTCTGAAAATTGATTGTATGTGGATATATATAGAATTTTCTTGTTTTGTCATGTAGTTGGAATCATTTTTTTTTAAATTGTTCCACAGCTTGCCTTTTCCTGTAGACTTTCTTGACTTTCGGTAGATCTTCCCATGGCATGCATACCTACCTGCCTCTTTCTTTTTAATAACCTCTGGCTGTTCGGTAAATACCACAGATTGACTTAACCCTATTGATGGAAATTTGCTGGTTCCCAATTTCCAAAAATTACAAAGCCTTGCTAAACTTTTAAAGTTGAATTGCTAATGGACTCCATTTGATTATGTCTCTCCAAACTTCACCTGAAACCCACTTCGTGCAAAGTTCTTTCTAATAGTCCCTTTTTTCAGTGATAAGAAGGCTCTTTTTTGAAAATAGTGTAAATTCTACATAGCCTTTTAAAGAAGAGGTTAAGAGCAGATTAGTCTAGATGCGGTGTTAAATAGTTCAAGTACATTCCTATTCACACGTAATAGCATTTATTCAAGTCCTATATTTTGCCTGCAGAGAGAATGAGCCACTACCACTACCCTATTAAGCATTACAAACTTCAGCATCACACACATACTCAGACAGGCTAAGACCAAAGAAAGAGGGCTACATGTAAAAAATCTTAGCATGCTACAAGGAACTATCCATCCAGTAAAGCTAGGTCTTGGATTTCATGAAAGAACTAAATAGAGTGATATTACTAGAACCTTCTGCAAGAGTAAAATTAGGTTTACTTCGAATTTCCAAATTTAAATATTTATTGATTTCCTACAATGTGCTGAGAGGGGCTCATAAGTAGTATAAGATACAACCTCTGCCTTCCAGAAGCTCTGAAACTATTGGAGAGATGAGGTTTATATGAATAAGACAATTAACTAACAATGCAAAGTAATACATAATTAGGAGAGCAAATAAACAGAACAGGCAATAAGTGCTCTAGGAGGAGTTCTCAAGGGCAGTAAATTAAGGGAAGTAGCAAGTCTATCAACAAGTCAATCTGAATAGAGGTCTCAGCACTCCAGTGAGGGCTTCACACAAGGAGTCAATTAATGAGAGAGCTATTTGTTAAATAGCCATAGAAGAGTAATTTCTGACTGTAAGCCACACCTGGAAAAATCAATCTAAGTTCAAGTGCACATTTGGTGAGAACAGGACCAGAGGAAACAATTCTCCAAGTGATGGAAACCTAATAGATATCACACAGAAGCTCAATAAACCCAAAACTATGTCCAGAATACCCCCAACATCCACACTTTCTACAGACCAAACAGGCTTCCAAGCACTTCTCTGCAGTTTTCTTGGTGGAGTCATCATTTAGGTTTAAGGTACCTATTCTCTCCTGACTGGCTATATATACATTAAAAAACTATCACTAAGCATCCTCTATTTGCCAGTTAACTAAAACCAGATTAAGAAGACACATCATCTAACCTTAAAAATGTTTACAAATGTCTGAATATCCACTCAAAAGCAAGCAGATCCTGAACCCACATCCCCATCTAGTCAATGGGTAGAGATCAGAACCATTAAAAAAAAAAAAGGAGCAACAGAAGGACATATGAAAGTATAATTCTGTAGATGAATTTTTAAAAAGGGTATTATAAAGATTTCTTGTTTTATTCCTATAATGTTATAGTGGTTTGCCCTATGGATCTAATAAGTTTCTTTCAACTCAGTGACTAAAAGTACTGTCTATATACCCCTTTCATGGCTTTTAAGTGTCCATTTCCTTTCTCTATTAATCACCAGGATAATCTTAATGTAAGCCCGAAACTGCCCATCAACCCCAACAATCTACTAAAAAAAAAAAAAGACAGGGTGAAAATAGGAAAGAAAAATTGAAGGAGGGGCCTCCCTGGTGGCGCAGCGGTTGAGCACTGCGCTGTGGAGCTGTCCGCAGCACGCGATACGAGTTCGACGCCCAGCCAAGGAGAATCCCACATGGTGCGGCAGACCTCTCCTGCCTCGCCCGCTGCTCCCCTCAGCAGTGTGTTTCTGATCTGCCTGTTCTGCTCCCCACTCTGTCTCTGGTGAACCCTCTCACCGCCCCACGCCTCTGGCCTGTACCCCAGCTTGTTATGTATAAATAAATAAATCTTTAAAAAAAAAATTGAAGGAAAGAAAGAAATTTTCTAGTAGTACTGAGAAAGAAAATCACTGTACCATTTAAGTTTACAGTTTGTGTAGAGCACCTAGTGAGGGGGACGGTCTCACACTATCTTGTCTTCTGACTTGGTAGAAGCAGCAAAGACATGTCTGCATTCAGAAATATTAGAGGCAAATGGGCAGAAGTAAGACACTGTGGTCTGTCTCTTACCAGAAGTCAAGAAAAAATGAAACAAAGTGTTCTTTGATGCCCTGGCAGTGGCAGGGATGGCATAGAACGGAGCTGATGAGATTCCGCAGAGACTCATTTTTAGAGCAAACTCAACTTCTTTAAGTCATTTGCCATCAATTGTGGGTCTTGTATAATAGCTGCCTGTTTTATTTTTTTCCCCAATAATAGACCTTTGTTCTATAGTAGTGCACCCTTGAATGTTTCAGAACTAGTTACTATACTTGAAAAAAGGGCAAAAAATATTATATTTGCTGAAAACAAAGAAGGAATCAATTATTAAATCATCTTCTCTACAAACTACCATTCTATAAATAAAGCATTTTTGGAAAGTAAATATTTTCCTGCCTGTGCTCTTTATACTTTCAGAAACGTTAATTTAAAAGGTACCATTTCAGTAATACTTCTCTCAAAAATGAGACTAACTCAACTTGCTTTCAATTCTACTCTGCTAATCTCCTTTTTGAAATAGTGTGCCTCTACTTAAGGGAAAACATGTTCATTAAAAACATTTCATAGCATTTATGTTCTCACTAGAAGCTTCAATCTGTGGGATGTCTTTAATGCTGGTTCCATTTGTGCCCATGTTGGCTGATATATGATATGGAAATCACTATAAAAGAGAAGCACACAAAAAAACCTGGAGTTTAATCACACATCCCAGAATATCAGTCCCAAAGATACAAAAGGTCTGATTGCTTTACCTATTTTGTGAGAGAGTTAACAGATCAAATTACAAAAAAAAATAAATAAATAATAAAAGACAATGTTTATTTCCCTACAAAAGGACATCCTTCCCAAGTAAACTCAGCTCTTTCCCATCACCTTCCCTTGTTGACTGTGTACTAAACACAATGGCTGCCTTTCCACTCCTTAAATGCACCAGCTCCCTCCCTCCTCAGAGATTCTGTGCCACCAATTCCCCTGTCTAGAATATCCCATATTTTCTTCCTCATCCAGATAAATTCAATGCATCTTTCAGATCTTTTTTTTTAAGATTTATTTATGTATGCATACAAGAGCTGGGGTGTAGGCCAGAGGTGTGGGATAGTGAGAGGATTCACCAGAGAGAGCAGAGAGCAGAACAGGCAGATCGACTGAAGTACACTGCTGAGGGGAACAGCAGGTGAGGCAGGAGATGTCTGCTGCGCCATGTGGGAATCTCCCTGGCCGGGGACTGAAATCATGCTGCAGCAGCTGCGAATAGTGTCATAGGCTGAGACTTAAACCCCTGCACCACCAGGGAGGCCCCCATCTATCAGATCTTAATTCACAAGTTTATTGTCCAGGACAACTTTCCCACCCCCAACTCTAGATGAGATCCAGTTAAGTAGGTTCTTTAGCTTCCCATGCTTTTCCCTCATAGAACTTTTGTCACAGATTACACCGATCAACAAATTTTTACAAAAATCATATTACTGAAATAAAATTAGTCATTTCCTATCAATTTGTATATGCTCAACACGAATATGACAGTCAAATTTGAATTTTGGCCCTAGTTTTTTTGTAATCTGCAATAAATTGATGTTTACATCACGAAATGCATGCCAATAGTAATAGGCCTATGGTTAATACCTGTAAAACATCAAGTCATAGACTACTTCTTAGATTTCTTCACTTGTCTCTCATACAGATGTTCAGGAGCATCTCTGGGGAGTGCCCAGCAGTAGGCAGCCAGCATTGTAGTGGACCATTTTCCCTGGTATCTTTGTTCCATTGATGCGATACCTTGATGAAAACATTTGCCATGTTCATCATTAACCATACCACAGTTTCCAGGGAAGAAATCCAGATGGGAATGAAGGAAGTGGATCTTTAGAGACATATTGCAGCCAAGTTTCTGATACTGCATCAGCATGTCTTCTACTAGTTCCTTGTAGTTTTCTGCCCTAACATTCCCAAGAAAGTTTGTAGACACTAGGCAAAAAGCATTCCATGCTTGTTTGGCATCACCCTGCAGCAAGTTGTTGAACTGGTCATCTCAATGCAGGTGGAATGTTTGGGTAGATTATTCTCCACTTCTTTTGCTTTGTTATTCCGCTGGAAAGAGGAGGAACCAAGCAGAAGGAACAGTCTTTTATGTGGTTGCTTGGCTCTCTCCACACCATGGGGACTGCAAACAGCATTGATGGTCTTTTGCCATTTAACCACGGTGAAAGCTGTGTTGTACATGTAGCACAGCATATATGTAGGGTCCAAGGCTTGTCTTGGTCACCAACCTAGCATCAACAGTGACTTTGTGCGAGACAGCTCAAGCTACTGTTCCATTGAACTGTTATTATTTTTTCCATTTAGGCACAATACAGAACTCGAAAGTGCATTAATTGTATGGACAATTTCTGCTCTATTTGTGGGGAAGTGACATTTGCCAACCAGAAGAAAAGGATCACTTCTCAAGTGAAGAAGGCTTATCATCTTTACTTCAGATGCAATGTTGGTGACCAAGACAAGCCTTGGGCACTGCATATATGCTGTGCTACATGTACAACACAGCAGAATAACAAAGCAAAAGAAGTCAAGAATAGTCTACCCGAACATTACGTCTGCATTGAGACCAATTCCACGTAGTGAGGGACTTCCTATTCCAGAACCTCCAACAGAATATTCTCTTGATTCATCTGATGATGCAAGGGTGAGCTGACCTGTTCTTCTCCTGTTCCATCAGCATGCAGTGATACAGATTTTCACTGTGGTACATCATCAACCACACAGACTAACACAGGAAGAACTAAATGATTTGGTTCATGATTTGGACTTATCCAAGAACAAGGCAGAATTGCTAGGATCAAGACTCCAACAATGGAATCTTCTAGAAGAAGATGTCACAATTACTTCATATCAAAAGCACCACCAGCAGTTGGAGCCTTTCTTCAGAAAGGAAAGTACTCTGGTATTCTGTTCTGACATTGAGGACCTCATGAATGCCTTAGAAATCACTCATGACCCCCAAGAATGGAGACAATTTCTAGACTCTTCGAAAATGAATCTTAAGGTTGTGCTTTTGCACAATGGAAACAACCTTCCATCTATCTATTCCTGAACAGCTGTATGAGAGACAAGTGAAGAATCTAAGAAGTAGTCAATGACTTGATTTTTTACAGGTATTAACCGTAGGCCTATTACTATTGGCATGCATTTTGTGATGTAAACATCAACTTATTGCAGATTACAAAAAAAACTAGAGCCAAAATTCAAATTTGACTGTCATATTCCTGTTGAGCACATATAAATTAGTAGGAAATGACTAATTTTATTTCAGTAACATGATATTTGTAAAAACTTGTTGACCAATGTTAATCTCTATCATCAACATTGACTGTGAGCCCTGTCAGGACAGAGACAATGGCTATTTTGCTTTCACTAGTTTTCCAGAGCCTAACACAATGACTGGTATGTATGAGGCATTCAGATATTTGGTGAATGAATTCACAAATAAACTCTCTATGTTCTGATACTCTGTCATAATAAATGGTTGGATCAGATAAGGACAGAGTGAAAAAGATAGTCTGTTCTGAAAACTGCCCGGTCAACTGGCACAATGTAATGGGTAAGTTGATTCTTGTCATTGAATTTGATTTATGTTGGTCTGTGCTATGATCATGACCCTGACAAGTACTGATTTAGCCCTTAGGATGGCATGATATGATAAAAGGATTATGTTCATAAGCAAAGTCTAGAAAACCCTAAAAAGAAGTCATATACAAGATAGATGAATATTTCCCCCCAGTCAACAAGATCTATCGAACATTACCCAGGATTGGTATAGTGGTCCACAGTGATAAGAATCTAGGTTCTATATATCTTGCTACAAAACTCTCCCAGCATCAACTTCAAGATTTACAAAGGCTGCTCAAGTTCAGCCATACTACTCAATTCCAGGTAATGGTGGGAAGAAAGGAGGGGGTAAAGAAAGGTGATGTTCACCTTTCTGAAAACCTCACATTTAAGTCCTTTAGCTAAATGTGATCAGAGAGTCATACTTAGTGGCAAGAGAAACTAGAAAAAGACCTACAAGAGAAACAAGAAAAAGACCTACAAGGAATCCAAATGGGGAAGCAAGAAATTAAACTATCACTATTTGTAGACGACATGATAATATACATAGAGAATCCTAAAAACTCCATAGAAAAACTAACCAAAATTATAGACCAGTTTAGTAAATTAGCAGAATACAAAATCAACACACAAAAATCAGTAGCTTTCCTATATACAAACACCCAATCTAAAGAAGAAGAAGAAATCAAGAAATCCATCCCCTTTATAATTGAAACCAAAAAAAAAAATCAAATACCTGGGAATAACCCTAACAAAAGAGGTGAAGGAATTATACAAAGAAAACTATAAGACACTGTTAAAAGAAATAGAAGAGGACACAAAGAAATGGAAAGACATCCCCTGCACATGGATTGGAAGAATTAACATTATCAAAATGGCTATCCTACCAAAAGCAATTTACAGATTCAATGCTATCCTGATAAAAATTTCAATGACATTCTTCAAAGAAATAAAAAAAAATTGATGAAATTCATATGGAATCACAAAAAAAAATAGCTAAAGCTCTCCTCACTAAAAAGAAAATGGAGGTCTTACACTCCCTGATTTCAAACTATACCACAAAGCCATAGTTTTCAAAACAGCATGGTACTGGAACAAAAACAGACACATAGACCAATGGAATCGAATAGAAAACCCAGAAATAAATCCACATATCCATGGACAACTAATCTTTGACAAAAGTGCAAAGAATATGCAATGGGACAAGGTCAGTTTGTTCAATAAATGGTGCTGGGAAAACCGGAATGCTACTTGCAAAAAAAATTAAGCCAGACTACTACTTCACACATGCACAAAAACTAAATCAAAATGGATAAAAGACCTGAATGTAAGACCTGAAACCATAAAATACATGGAAGAAAACATAGGCAAAACACTACACAACATACATTTCAGTAAAATCTTCAAAGATACTTCCCCAAAGCGAAGATAGTGAAGGAAAAGATAAACAGCTGAGTTTACATCAAACTAAAAAGCTTCTGTACAGCAAAAGAGACAATAAACAAAACAAATAGACACCCTATTGACTGGGTGAAAATACAACTGATATGGTGCTGATCACAAAAATCTACAAAGAGCTCACACGACTCAACAAAAACAAAGTCAACAATCCAGGCAAAAAAGGGGCAGAAGAGCTAAAAAGACACTTCTCCAAAGAGGAAATGCAAAGAGCCAAGAGGTAAATGAAAAAAATGTTCAACATCACTTATAATCAGGGAAATGCAAATCAAAACCACAATGAGATATCCCCTCACACCAGTGAGAATGGTACATATTAAAAAAACAGGCAACAACAAATGGTGAGGATGTGGAGAAGAAGGAACTCTCCTACACTGCTGGTGGGAATGCAAACTGGTCCAACCACTGTGGAAAGCTATGTGGAGGTTCCTCAAACTACTAAAAATGGAGCTTCCATACAACCCAGTAATACCACTTCTGGGAATCCGCCCAAAGGACACAAAAACATTAATCCAAAGGATACATGCACCCATGTGTTTATTGCAGCACTGTTTAAATAGCTAAGATATAGAAACAACCCAGATGCCCCAAAATAGATGACTGGATCAAGATGTGATACATATACACAATGGAATACTATTCAGTATTCAAAAAAGATAAACACATGCAATTCACAGCAACATGGCTGGAACTAGAAGCGATCATGCTCAGCAAAATAAGCCAGAAAGAAAGAGAAAAATATCGAATTGTTTCACTTATAGCAGGAATATAGGAGAACCAAAAGAGAGAAACATTCAGCGAGGGAGGAAGAGAATAAGGGCTCAAAATCAGGAAGAAAAGAGCACAAGGGATGGTGAGCACATGGAGAAGGTTCACAGGTGAATCGGTGGTGGGTAATCTACGGGGAATACACAATAATGTCAAAGATACAAAAAATAATAAAAGAAAAAATAAAGAAAGGAAATCTAGATATTGGAGAAAATTAGCAATATCTTCCATAGATTGCAAAATTGTTTGGGAGGAACTAGTTTGCTGTTCCTGGTAACAGCAAGTCTTTCCTCAAATGGGCATCATCTAAGCCAGCAAGGTGGACCAAAGAGGAAGAACCTCAATAATAACAAGTAACTTGATGAGGGCAAATAAGCTAGTGTCATCATTGTGAGTCCTGGACTGTATTTTAACTTTGTTTTGCTTTGATTTTACTCTACCTTCATAAAAATTCTGTACCATTTAATTGTCCTAAAAACTGATTTGATTTTATGTTTTATATAGATGCCAGGTCTATTGCATACTTTCCTTGCTTTAGAAACCAGTCTTTGAAGTCCAATATCTTGATGGATTTCAGATCCTGAACAAGAGGTGAAAAAGTGACCAGGTAAACACACATGTAAAAAGCAAATGCAACCAGTCTAATTCTTCTCAAACAGCTTTTATGTGGGTTTTCGGTCAGGTGAAGGATTTTTCATTTTTTGTATGAATCCCTCAAACACACTCTCTTATAATACATGCATTTTGGATCAAACAATCTCTACCTTTCCTAAAATACAGTAGTTGAATTATTAGCTATTGAAGGAAATGTTGTTCATACTTCACTGGCATTTCAGAAAATAAGAGAAAGAACTGGATAAGTAGCAAGATGGGAATCCCTAAAACTGTTATAAAAACACCAATCCAGTGACACTAGTGACAGTTGCTAGAAGCTGAAGGAAATCTCCAACAAATTGCCAGAGATGCTACCTCACTTGTTTCTAGCAAGTCTTCCCCCGAGGGTGACGATGCTCTGTGCCCAGTTTAGATCTAGTGTGGCTACAGCAGTCTTGAATTTCTTTTTTTAAGTAACTATAGCAGCATGTGGTAATGTTTAACTATAGCTAAAAGTCATCTCAAAATGATAAAGCCAAAGACATGATATGCTACCTAATAACCAAATCTCCTAATTCTATGGCCTATTCTTCTCTACCACCAACCACCAACACACACCCACCCTCTCTGAAGTCTCTCTACGATCAGGAATTGTCCCACAAGCCAGTCTATGATCAAAAGCCTCTCCATCAGCTTTCCCCAGATATCTAATCCACAGCTGACAAAGACTCAGAAGCATCCTATTTGACCATGGGCGAATTCGATTTTGGGGCTGAAAGTACAAAAAATTTTACTATGCAGCTCATAGTGACGGTGCATTTTGAGATTATTCCTCCTTTCTGGGGCAAATTTCCTTTCTTAACTTGGTCCTTTTTCTGGGGTCTACCAAGGTATCAAGCCTGAATAATAAAAGGGGAATATTCCCAAATTAGAGCAGACTCTTAAGAAATAAGTTCTAACATCGTAAAATGAGAAAAGGAAAAATGGAATTAAATGCATCAAAGTATGAGGATGCTAATAAACACACATATTCAGGCTTCGCAGTCAAATGAGCTGATTTAAAAATGAAAAGCATTTCTTACATATAGACCTATTCAGAACCTTTAATATTACCAATGTGCATTATGGGTCCACAAGAGAATCACAGTGGACAGATTCTCTACTTGAACTCTTGTTCACTGGTGACCTAATATGGCAAATGTTCTGTAGTATACACATGACAAAATACTGAACTAAAAGACAATCTATCAAAATTAAACAGAGCTACATCTGAATACTGAAATGTATGGGTAATTTTAATTCTGTGTATTTCTATATTCCTTATAATAAATGTATATTGCTTTTATAATTGAAGAAAGTTACAGATGGTAAAAGAAAAAATTATATTTTAATCCATACTATTTTAATGTTTTTAAAAATCAGAAGTAACTGAATATGATATTTTTCTTTCTCAGAAGAAATAGAGGTGCTTATTGTTATTATTTTATGTCTCCAGTATGCCTGGTTCTGGTATTAATATGAGTAATAAATAGAAAGAATTCATTTTGATGATTTACTACATAGAGCCAGTGACCTGAAAGAGCAAAAGAAACTCGTTAAAGGTTTTCCCTAGTACTAATAAATAAAGCCTACAAACATAATAAAAATAGTTATACAATATTAAACTCAAAAATATGTTTTTATGCTATTGTGCTTTTTTTCCTCCAAGCATTTAAAGGTTTAACTTCTTGACTGATCTTTCAATAGTACCCTATATATTAAAAACTTGCTGGGGCATATTAAAAATAAAACTTTATCAGTAAACTGTTATTTAAACTCTATCATTCATTCTCTTATAAATGTGTTCAATGCCTATTAATACCAGCAAATGTTCTGATTATTCTTGGAGCATTCCATAAAACAAATATTTCTACATAGCTCATTATTTAAGTAGCTAGTATATACAGATAAACGTAATCCTGTTTTTAAAATGATAAAATAATTACCATAGAAAAACTGAAGGCATGACAAATCTTTGTAGCAAATATTTTGATATGTGTTGCTTTGTTCTTACTTAATTTCAGTTTGATAATCATAGTAAAATCAAATTTAAATTCTAGCCAAAAGAAAAAAGTTTTAATATAGCTGATTCTAAAGTTTCCTACATGTCCAGTTATACTAAAATCCATCTTTAGCAAGTCCACAAACCATTTACTTGCTAAGACATTCCTACCCCCAACTACAGCAACCACACTAACCTAAACTGGCAAGGCCAGCACTCCAGGTTCGCCATGAACAAAAGAACACTTCTTCCAACCCCAAAAGACAGTGCTTCCCCACAGAATATTCTCAGACACTTCTGGGAATGCCCCTTTCCTTTATGTGAGGGGAAGACAAGAATAGTCAACAAGACACTCCAATTTGGCAGAGCTTAGAACTTGAGTCACCTGTCAAGAGAAGTAGAAGACATCTTTTTTTCTATTTACCTGAATACTCAAGACCAGACCAGAAAATCTCAGGGCAGTCACTCTACAACTCAAAGGGGAGGAAACTAGGGTAATTACATCAGTTGAAAATTCCAGAATTGGACTCTCAGGCCAACAGGCTAAAAGCTATAACCACAACAAGATACAGAGCTGCAAATAGGTACAAGTTCCCTTTACTTTCAGGCCTGAGTAAAGAGGCCTAGATGTGATTTGTCAAATAAGCAGCAAACTTAATTACTTAGGGAAACTATCCTGCCCTGCAGTGATGACAGTTTTGCTGGAACTGAGCTTCTAGAACATGTCAAGATTTCCTTCACTCTCTCTGAGCAGAAGTTCTAGTGACTAAAAGAGGACCCAAAAAAACTATATTAGAAAAGATCTATATTTAGAGGAATAAATTTCCACAAATCAAACCAAAACAAAACAAAAATAAACTAAATCTACTGGTTTTAGTATTTACTGTACACATATGTTTACCAAATATGCAATATGTTTCTAGTTCACACTGCTGAATTTGTCTTAAGATGTCACTATTCCAGCCAAGAGCAGCAAGGAAGACTTTAAGAGTAGCTCGAAAAGCTCTTAGAGACCCTAGGAAACATAGAGCCCAATGCCAAAGAAGTACAGCTTTATCTGAAGTAAAAAAAAAAAAAAATTGTTTTATAAGTAAGAGCAACTTGGACCTGAACTCTAAATTTTGTGTCAATTGAATTAGTGTTAGTAAGTTCAAATAACTGGACCTTCCTAAAATTAACATACTAAAACACAAGTGAATGCCAAGAAAAGATACAAAAAGGTCATAGGAAAGATATGTGGGCCCAAAACAAGGGATTTAAGAAATCAAATTGTATTACAAATAGAGAACTATTGTTATGTCCCCATGCACACAGACATGAGATGACCTATGTATAAAGTTAGCAATCCATCATTGCCATCTTGTTTCAAGACAAAATATCAAAATAATCAAATATTCCTTGAGAGAGGAAAACCATACCCAAAAATTCAAAGAAGTTCAGAGCAACTGTTAGGTGGCCATAAATGACAGAGGGAACAGCTATTGTTGCAGTTTCAAGTTTCTCAGTAGTGCATGTCACCAGCAATACCAAAAGTTGAGTAAATTTTTAAATGTGTGGACAAAACTCTCTTAAGCAACTACCCATGGTGTAATGGGAAAACTGAGATAAACTTTTACATCCCAGAATGCAATGCCATTAGAGGCACTTCCCACTCTCTTACTAGTTTAGGAAATAAGAAGGACATATCAGCCTCTGGATTGCTGAGTATATATGCAAGCAATAATTTTTATTTACTCCCCTGTCTTTCTGAAGGACCATCCACTTGCTTAATATTACTTGCTAATAATCACTTCTGTTCACTGTCATCAAGCACAGATTGGGTAGAGTTGGGAGAGAGTACCACGTGTGTCCCATATGTCAGTCAAAACTTTGGGGAGAAAGGAAAATGGAAGATGCAGAAAACTACATTCACAAAAGCAATGTACTATTCACTTTATACCTTCAACAGCTCTAACTAAAGCCAATTTTTAAAAGAAAACCAACTCTACCTCTCATGCAGTGATGTTAACTGTCTCTTTAGTTAGCCCCTTACTCTATCAAGATGATCTATCATTTTATCCAAGTAAAAACACATAGCTAAGCAGGTGATTCTGGGGTAGTCAATCTTGAAAGTACACATACGCTGCTTGTTTTAAGAAAATAGATGAAAATTTCAATTTACAAAGCAGATTAACTCTAAGGTGCTCATTTACCTTACAAAACAAAAAGGCAATTTTCAATAGTTTTCTCAAAGGGGAAGAGGGAGATTGGAGAGCAAAACTGTTTGTGGGTTATTTTTCCTAACAGTGGTAGAAACTACCAGAAAATCACCAGTAGACCATAACTCCTTACCTGTCAGGAGGCAACTGGAGTCATCACAACTGTGACCCCTGACAACACTGGAAAATCTTCACTTTCAGGGGAAACTCAAAGGACAGGTAGGTGAAAGGAAGCTGATCAAGTCAGAGTTCTACCTAAATTCTTCCAGAAACATTTAAAACTAAGAAGGCAAGAGAAAATATATTGCCTAATATAGTGCTCAGATATCTACAATTTCTTTTATCCATTTGAAAGTAGAAAACAGATAGGAAGAAAAGTGGGAAAATGGAGGACTGAGTATTCTACATTCTCCTCCAGTGCTCCACTCTTAATGTTCTGCTCTATCCCCAAACCAGAAAATGACATAAGGCCACATATTGACTGACTGACTGACTGACTGACAACAAGGGTTCGGTGAAGGAAAAAAAAGGAAGAGAGGAGGAAATGATGACAGTCCAGTCATGAGTACCCTTATCCTGCTATGCATAATGCTAACATTGTTCAGTCACTCTGCTCAAGCGTCCCTATAAAGGGGGCTCAAATTCCCTGTTTATCCAACAACAACCACCTTTTTCAGACTTTTTCTGTTGCAGCTATCTTACCCTCATGTTGCCACTGGACTTATGTCTCAACACATTTACTAATCTCAACAATTCCCAGGGACAGGCACTATTCTAAGTGACTTTCATATATTCTCTCATTCCATCTCACTACAATGCTATGAAATCTGTACAATATTGTCATTCTTTCCATTTCACAGTTGAAGAAACTGAGACACAGGGCAGTGTAGTAATTTACTCAAGATCACACAGCTAGGAAGTAACAGCCAGAATTGGAAGCCAAGTGGCCTATGTCCAATGCTCAAAAATTCCATATTCTAACATCAAATGAATAAAATTCAAACCTTCCAGCCTGCCAATCAAGTAACTCTATCAAATGAACGAAATTCAAAACTTCCAGCCTGCCAATCAAGTATCTCTGTATCTTTCAAGTCTTCTATCCTTCTTTTCCCCTTGTTCCTTCCTTAGGCTGGCACATCACCATTTACAATGCAGATGAATTTGTGCTGATTGAATGAGTGTCCAAGCTAATGAATGAACAGTCTGTTTTTATTTCATTCAAGCATGGCCCTTATTTTCAGTGCCATAGGGAGGAAAATTGTTTTATTTTCTGCCCAGAAAGTCTAATCTCTGAACATGACACCAGGCAACAAAGAAATCATACCAGAACTTGTTAGGTTAATTATTCATTTCCTCACTGTCAGCAAGGACTTCAAGCAAGGCAGCTCCAACAGCTCTGCCCCCAGACACATCAAGTCACTCAATTTGGAAGTTGGAGGGAGGGGTGGGGGCAAATTGGGCATAGATTGTTGAAATATGGTTCCCTAATCCAGTAAACAAATTCCTCACAATATAGCTTCTATTATTCCTTGAAAGAAAATTTGGCAAATCTATCACATATTGGCAGAAGTCCTGGGTACCTAGAGCAAAATTAATTGCTTTACATAAATTGGCTTTTATCCGGTGGCAATAAGTGGGATAAGTAAAAGCCCAAACTTAATTCATATAGTGTTTCACATGATACAAATCACACATAACTTCTGAAATAATCACCTCAGCAATATCCTGAGGCCTTTTTATTACCCCCATTTGGCCAGAGAGAAAATTGATATCAAAATGGCAGGTAATGTAACCAAAACAACAAATCAGAGAGAAGACAAGATCCTGAGTCTCCTCTAAATCAAGCCCAAAGGTTTCAGCTGTGAAAACCAATTACTTTTCACTGACTCTCCCCTATACATACAACCATGTACATAGTAAAAAAAGGTTCTGCCCAACTCAGACCAAGAGTCCAAGCTGAGGAGTGAAGGCACCCAGGGGAAACTGGGAAATGGGCAATGGAACCTATGTCAAGTTTTCCATGGGTTTAAGATACTCGCTCAGTCAACTGTGCACAAGAACTAAGGGTTCTGGACAGGGCCTCTCCCGCCTCATCATTCCCTTTCTCTCTTTCCCTCTTTCCAAAATAACAACCCAGAACAACCCAGAAGCAAAGAAGAAAGTAGCTATATCCACACTTGTCCTTCCCAGCCTCCTGCCCCAGGATGCTGCAAGGACAGCGCATAGAGTCCTAATGCCTTAAACCTGAAGGGGGCTGTGATGGTTAATTTTATGTGACAACTTGGAAGGTGTTTTTCAATAAGATTAATAGCTAAATGGGTGAAATTTTGGTAAACCAAATTGCCCTCCATAATGTGAATGGGTAAGTCATTTGAAGGCCTGAATAAAACAAAACAACCTGCCTCCCGCCAGTGAGTGAGAACAGCATCAGTCCCCTGGGTCTCGTGCCTGAGGCCTACACTGCAGACTTCCCAGCTTCTATAATTATGCCAACTTAAAGACTACATAATTTAATGATAGCATATATGTTATCAATAAGTATAATTGAATATATATATTTTGTGGGTTCTGTTTCTCTAAAGAACCCTAATATCGGACCAACCTGCAGCATTAGAACACCATGGGGCAGGACCACACCAGAGGTATCCTGTGGTGTCCATGTTGAGGGAAATACTGAAGTGTATATACTTTGAGGAATGATGGTGGATGATGGGGATAATGATGGGGATGATTGGAGCTGAGTAAAAATTTTGCTTAAGGAGAACTAACATTTTTAGCTGTGAAGAGAAAAGGTTTATTATTCTTGAAAATTCTATAATATATAGTATATAAGAAAAATGTGGTATAAAACTAACTTTGGGCTGCTCTCTGCCCACCTGTGACTATGCAGGTACCTCTCTTTTCCTTTCTCGATTTCCTAATAAACCTATGTCTTTAAAATGTAAAAAATACTCACTTTGATTATGAAAATTCCAACAGAATACACATTTGACAAATAGCCTTTATGAACTCAACCTTCTTAAAATAAGATTCACATTATGAAAGAGGAAGAACTTCCCAATTTTGCTCACTGTGTAGGGGAATCTGGTAGTCACCAGTGTACTTTTATTCAAATATTGTGGGGAGCAAAATGCTTTTGTGACAGAGAAAAAAAAATACAACTTCCTATTTGTTTTAGATATGTAATTTCAGCAAACTCATTAAAACATGTAATCTCTTCATCAACTGCACTATAAACAGTCAAAATATTTAATCCATAATCCTATCAAAATTGTAGTTAGGTCATCAATCATAGAGTTACAGGTTCACTTTCACTCTCACCAAATGTCTTTTTCATTACAGTTTTTATTTTGAGAATATCTTCATGTTGATAATTAAGAGCATAAAATTTCATCTACTTTTCACTTATGTTATCAAAACAGTTTTCAAAAAGTTTCTAGGTCCAAAATATACAAGACAAACATTAACGAAGTTCAAATTTTTTAAGTATTAATTTGAGAAGGAAAATCTTATATGTCAGGGAAAAGACTAAGGTGAGCCATGAAGTCAGAGTGCCAACTTATTCTAGAAATTTTTATTTAGTTATGAAAAACAATTTCTTTTGGTAGCATAGTTTTAAAACTACTGCTGAACAATGTATCTATCAGGATGTTTTCAGCTGCAGATATCAGATTAGTCAACTAAAATTTGCTTGAGTAATCTGGATTTTTATCTACCTTAAAGTCTCTTGAGGCAGGTGGTTCTAGGCTCAGTAGCCAGTGATTCTATGATGTCATCACAGAACCAGGCTCTTTCCATCTCCTTGCTCTGCCATCTTTGGTTGCTGGTGACCACTTTCTTGTGGTTGCAAAATGGCGGCAAGAGCTCCAAACAACACTTCACCACACAAGAATGTCCAAAGCAGTAAATATGGGGGCAGAAAGAAGTAAGGGATATCTTCCTATTCCTCTCTTTGTTTTTATTTTTATGAGGAAGGACTGTTTTTCTTATAACCAACCAGTTAACTTCCAGTAACTCTCAGGAAAAAAGTCACATGCCCATTTCTCATTTTGCCCAATTTGTCCCAAATGGATTGCCATGATTAGCTGAAAACTCTTTATTCAATCCTGGATTTGGCATGTTACAGCAAAAAACCTGTACAAAATTGGGATTCTGTCAGCAAGAAAGTGGGGTAGGCAATCAAGAGTACCACCCAACTACGGAAAAAGAATAATAGTTTATATTGTTGAACACTTTTACCAGTAAATACCTAGTTATGCACTTGGTAAACATTGTATTATTTAATTCTCACCCATTAGAGACCCGTATTATCTCTATTTTTCAGATAAGGAAACCAAGACACAGAGTGATTATAGTTTCTGCAGCATCTATGCCTGGAATGTGATAGAAATGAGCCCAGAGACAGTGAAGTATTGGCTTGGATGATTACAAAAATTTAAAAGCAGAAAAGACAACCTAAGTACCTAGAAAATTCATTTTTGGTGGTAAGCCAGTAAAAGGAAAAAAGTTGTAAGATCCTTCAAATTTTAAATGAAAAACATTTTATTTCACCCATCTTTGCTACTTTATTCTAAAAAAAGGAAAATATTCCAGGTATAATGAACTTCCTGATCCACTTTTTAAAACATCTTTTATTAACTGATAAAACATTTTTAAAAGATGTTTTAAAAGTCATATATATTGCCACTCCATAATAAAATTGGGTTTTTTTTGATGATCCTTTTAATATTTTACTATATGTAAGTGCATTCTACTATTCTTTCTTCCAAACTTATTTGTTTCCTCAGTCTTCCTGAATATCATTTGGATAGCTAAAAAAAAATTCCAGTTTTATTTATCCATTGATGGCCATACACATTTTTTCTAATTTTTCACCATCAGAAATAACAATACAATAAACGTCTTTTTTCTCACAGCATTTTTTCAGAAGTTTATCTTTAGTATAAATTTGAAGGAGTGGGATAACTGGGTCAAAGAGCTTTGACCATTTGAATGACTTTTATATCCACTGCCAAAGTGGTTTCCAAAAGAACTGAGCAATTAACCTTACTGCCAGGAATGTAAGAATATACCCAAATTCTAAGGGCACATCACTTATATTTGTATTCATTAAATAGGCATGAAATGGTTTCTCTCTCTCTCTTTTTTAATTGTCATTTCTTTTATTTGGAATGCAGCATTTCTCCACAGGCATGTTTGCAAGTATTTTTCCTCCTTGAAAAATGTGCTCCTATTCTTGCCCATTAATCTCTCTAGGTCTTAGCGCTGTTGTGTTTTGATATTTCAAAACAAAGTTGGCTTATTTCATTTCTGCAAACTCCATGCAGGCTAATGTTGGGTTGTCTAGACTTACACTTGGGTGGATCCAAATTCCAACCCGTTTCCCAAACCTGGTAGATTTCAACAACTGAGGCATAAATGCCAAACTTAGCAATATAAACATGAACAAGAATGCTTCCTTGCCTAGTGCTTTTCTCAAAATAGATATTAAGATTATTATGCTCAAAATTCTAAAAATACTATTACACTGATATATCAGTCCTTGTTTTCACAGTCAGTGATATTTTGCCCACAAAGGATTATTCTTTCACTATGGAATAATAGCCATTATAAGATTTCTTTTGTGTTTTTATCCTGAAATTGCTAGGTAGGTGTAAAATCAGAGCCAAAAACACTATCTCCAGATTTTGTTTCCATAGAGAAAAAAAAAATTCTCAAAACAACATATACAAAAATATATACAATAAAACTCTTCAAATCTTTCAGAAAAAAAGAAAAGGCATAAGCACACTGATGTACATACTTTTTTTAAACTCCACCATTCTGCATCTTATCTCCCCCCTTACTTAAATATTTATTCCCAAACTAGAATCTCTGAGAGTCTTTTAAAAATATTGATTTCTGGCCCCAGCCCTAAGTCTAACAAGTCAAAATCTTTGGGATTACAGTCTGATAATCTACACATTTAAAATATTGCCCAAGTTTTCAAATATTTTAGCTGCAAAGTTCTCATTTTAAGTTAAACCTTGACAAAAACCATAAGGCTGATTTTTTTTTAAATCCTGCCAAGACATATATTTACTTCCAAAGCACTTTGAAAAGAACTCTCAAGACAATTTTTACTCTTAAACTTTTACCTTAAAAATGTAAAGATATTCTGACTTTTAGCTCTTTCCAATAGTGAGGTAGAGACCATGCTGCATCTAAGAATAATACTCAAACACCTAATCATAGTTCTCCACAAAGGAAAGTCCTCAGGATTCCTTCATCCTATTACAAAGGGTTTTTTGTCATTGTTGTGTGCTTAAAAATAGCTAAAAAGTTCTTGTATGAGGGTGGTGCAACCACAAGTAATTTTATTTTTTCAAACTTTTTCTTAATGTTTCAAGGAAAGTTATTTCCATGCTTCAGGAAAAATTGAAAGGTGATTCATAGAAAAACCAACTTGGCATTCGCAGTGTGTCCAATTGTGTTTGAATTCTCATCGCCATCAGGCATTAATAGAAGTATATTCTAGGAGCTCAGTAAGCACAGTCGAGAGTTTGTTAATGTATCCAGTAATGTCAGTATCTACATTATTCTATGACTACATACTACCTGCACAGACAAACACATATCCAATGTCAATAAACAGAGTAGGTAGTTTAACAATAGTTTTCAATTATATTGATACCTGCATTATTCTGTTAAAATAAGTTATCCTATGTATATTTTTCTTTTTTTTTTAAAGAATTTTTATTTATTTATGTATACAAGCTGGGGTACAGGCCAGAGGCGCGGGGCGGCGAGAGGGTTCACCAGAGACAGAGTGGGGAGCAGAACAGGCAGATCAGAAACACACTGCTGAGGAGAGCAGCGGGCGAGGCAGGAGAGGTCTGCCGCGCCATGTGGGATTCTCCCCAGCCAGGTGTCGAACCGGCATCACCCGCGGCCAACAGCTCCACAGCGCAGCACCCAACCACTGCGCCACCGGGGAGGCCTATCCTATGTATATTTTTCTACATAAGCATATTAACATAGAAACTGCCATAAGTCAATTCTTGACTAAGAGTCCAAGGTGTTTTCGTGTAGGTATTTAACTCATGGAAAAGCACTTCAGCTGTGGTCTCAATTGCCTTGTGGTTAGCGTTTTAACTTCTTTCTGTAATCCAGAAAAAGAAAGTCGTGCTATATGAAGCAGACTGTGAGGAGATACAAGCAACTCCAAGGTTCTGCAGTCAGCAAGTGGAAGAGGTAACTGTCTACAAGAATTCTAGGACTTCCAGGATTGGTCAAGTCTTATGATTCAGGCTCATTAAAAAAATAATATTAACAGTAAGTCCAGTGTTCCTTGAAAGAGTACATTAATGTTTCTTAGCTCAGCATCTCCCCATAAATATTTTGTACCCAATTCTATAACAAACTGGCAGCAATTCTTTTAGTCTCATTAAACTAAAACAGGCAAAAGCCTATTATTACATGGTTTCATGTTAAACTTCCAAGCTGATCCAGCCTATAATTGGCCAGAAATTTCAGAGCTTCCTGAACTATCCTACCAAAGTATCCTAATGGCAGGGGGACATGTCCCCACACAAAATTAAGTTACTTTCCTTTAAAATTCTTGTGTATATTTCATCTTCGCTGCTATTCAAACTATATATTATTCCCTATTTACTTTGTTATCCAAATGTTTCTTCTAAAACTATACAAAAAGTAGATACTCAAGGATGTACTAGGTTTGTCATAGCACTATATGTACCCAGCAGGATGTACAGATATCGATCATCTGCTCTATTCAAATGCTCCCTTCCCAAATGCAAAACACCTCCACAAACAAGGATCACCAGTTTGCAAGCTCAGCTCCTCAGAGGTCTACCCCAGAGGTCCACCCTAGCACAACAGTGAGGACTCCAATTTGAGGAACAGGAGCTAAGAGAGAAAAAGGGCACAATACAGAAACCCAGTGCCCTATTAACCATAAGGTGAATCACTTATGCTGTGGGTACAACTTTGCCCCAATAACTGAGATAATTCTAAAAAAAAAAAAAAGACACCAGGGCAGCAAAATCAAATTAACAAGGCAGGCATCTATTTAAATATAAACTAAGAATTCCTTCTTACCTAGCAAGAGGGACCCAATCTAACTTACATTACCTTAAACTGTCATCATTTTGGAGTTGACAATTTGTGATTCACAAATTACACATCAAAAAAAAAAAAGAGAGTAGGAGGAAGAACTGCAGGCCTGTCTCATAAGCTGTGAACTTCCCTTTCTCCAGGTTGTTACACGCTTTACTACTGTCACTGCTGACAGTGTGGAAGGAAGCTGCTCCACCACTGGCCCCATGTTGACCAGAAGAAGAAAGCCAGAGAAAGTAGCTTAAGTACCTGACAAAGGGTAACAATAGACAAGTGCTGGACACATGAAGCCCAGTGCAGCAAATTAAGAAATGTTCAATCAAGCATCTGTGCTTCATAGTATCTGTACATTGCAGAGCATTTTTTCAAAGGATGATTGCAAAGTAAACTTAAAAATAATGAGAAATCGGGCCTCCTTGGTGGCGTAGCGCTTAAGCACTGTGCTATGGATCTTGTCAGCAGTGGCGACGTGAGTTCAAAGCCCAGCCTGGGAGATTCCCACATGGCATGGCAGAGCTCTCCTGCCTCGCCCGCTGCTCCCCTCGGCAGTGTGTTTCCATAGATCTGCCTATTCTGCTCCCCACTCTGTCTCTGGTGAACCCTCTCACCACCCCACGCCTCTGGCCTGTACCCCAACTTGTATGCATAAATAAATAAATCTTTAAAAAATAATAATAATAATAATAATGAGAAATCTGCTCAAATGCTACAAAAAAAACTGGAAGTGATTCTTAAAATAGTCTGGATTTATTTATTTTAATCAGGGCTATCTTTTGTATATGTGATTTGAAAGACAATAGGTGGATGATCTATTATGTGCCATTGACTTCATATCATTTGTAACTGCTCTAGGTGGCAGGGAACTAAAACAAATGGGGGAAGAATTTTTAGAAGGAGAGCAAAAGGGGAGTAGGGATAGATTTTAGGTGAGGAAAAGAACAAGTTTCTAGCAAATGTGCAGGCCAGACCAGGCTGGTTTCTCTATCAATAGGTGTGTGGCCTTGAAAACAGTTGGACTAGACCTCCGCCAAGAGCATCAGGAGAAAATATCTCCGCCATTAGTTGTCTTTGAAAAATCTTTTAATTTTAAGGCTCAAAAATTTAGATACTCTCTTTATTAACAACTTTACGAAAGACATGGGTAGGCACAGCAGAGTCAAAAGATAAGACAATAAAACCACCAGTATCTATATCAATGTATCAGTATAATAACACCAAGTGCATTACATGCATTATAGTCATTGCCTTAGGAAATACCTACACCTGAGGAGGATGAAAAGGAATTACATATATGAACCTGAAGTTAAACATCTATTTGTCTACTTCCAGGTTCACATTGTTTCATTTGCCTTTTGTAATACACTTTAAGAAATGTAGAAGACATGATGCATATACAAATACATTGATCTCCTGTATCAATGACTTGAAACAAAGGCCCAGGTATTTCAGAGAATGGCATAGGATAAACAAAGGTGAGGGTGGGGGAGGGAAAACTGTGCTTAAACTTAAGTCAAGAAACTCATAGTCAAAGCCAATTACTTCCCATGAAATCTGAGTCAGTCTCTTGACCCTGGCCTGTCTTCCATGTATTCCCAATAAATAGTAAACTATGCTGTGAGGGGCTTCATAAATCATAGATTAAAGACAAAGTCTTTGCAAAGGGAGCAAAGGGGAGGAAAGAGCCTGGATTATAGTGGGAGGTGCAGAAAAGAAGTCAGTTTGTAACCAGGCTGAGTCCAAAGTCTGGTAAAGGTAGTGCCCCTGGAGAGGGTTTGCTGATGAGAATCAATAGCCCCAGGGAAAATGCTAAATTTACAGTTTGGGGTGGAGAGTCTGATGAGATATAAAAGGGACTGAAGGAGAAGGGAAATACAGTCGCCATGCTGAAGGAATAGAGGAATCAGTAGTCATGATGTAGGAACGAAAGAGGCAGTTGCCATGATATAGGAAAAGAAGCTGCAGAAAATGTAGCCGCCAAGATTGAGAGTTTGGAAATCAGACGCCAGAAGTTTTGAGCCGCCAGGATATAAAGTTTTGGATTGAGCGTTTTTGGAATCTACAGTGACTTTGGGGCCAGCGACTCTGGAGGCTTTGCAAGTAGTCGAGCGAAGGAAACTGCTCCCAGTTTTCTCTTTACTGCAGCCGAAGGAAGAAGGCAGAGGCCCGAAGAGGGCGCCTTCCTAAAATGTGTGAGTGCAGTCTGATGGGTCATCTGGCTGCTATAGCTGCTGTTTACAGTGTTGTTGGCCTGGTGCTGAGCTGGAGCACCATGGCAGTTTCGGAAGCATTTCCAGTTGCGTCCTGTGTCATCCTCATGAGTTGGAACCTGGCCTACACTCTGGCTGTTGAGCGCCAGAGATGAAGGAAGATGCCATTTTGGAAACGTGGGCTATTGTTTGGAAGAGGAGCTCCACATCAGCAGTGGCAGGGAAGATGCCACATTTGTTACTTTTCTGGGACTTAAAAAGACTCAACATTGCCTTAAGTAAGGTAAATGAAATATGTTGACTTCAGTAATTCTTTGTTTATCCCTGTTTGTTAAATAAATCCCGTTGTTATTGTTCCCTAAGTCTGAGTAGCCTTGCAATTGTGCACACGGGTGCAGAACCAAGATAGTAACCGGTAAGCAATTTGGGTACTGCCTTTGGCTATTTTGAAGCCCCATTTGCCCGGTATCAAGTTCACTCTCCAAACCTCTAAAAGCAGTCCACCTTCATGAGATCAGAAGAATGGGTGAAAACATGAATCCAGGCCCTAAAAAAGAAGGCACCCTGCTTGCACAGGGTTAGGGTTTGAAATGAAGGTACCTGAGCCAGTGCCAGAACTCTCTTGGAGGCAGCCTCTATTGCTGTATGAGTTTCTTTATAGTCAAGCTCTTTTCTAGCTCACTTTGTCAAGGAAGTCAGTTGGCCAGTGCGGTACCAGATACACTCACCCAAAGATGGCTATTTGCCAGAACAATATGACTGAATAATGGCCTTAAGAAGTATTCTTTTATGCTAAGCAAAACAAGTCAGGAAAAAAAAGAGAAATATCAGATGGTTTCACTTATATGTGGAATATAGAGAACCCAAACTAAGTGTCCAGAAAGAAAAAGAAGACAACAAAACTTGCAAGCTGACCATAGATCTGAGGCATGCAGCAAAGGAGGGGAAGGGAGAGGGGTCAAAACAGGGAAGGTGATGAAGGGACTGTGGTGATGGAGCATATGTGCTATGGTGGTGGGAGAACCAAGGGGACTACACCTGAGAGGAGAAATCAAATACTATCCCCAAATTAACAAAGATCTAAGAAAATAGATAAATTAAATTAAAAACAAAAGCATATTGAGGGTTTTTTTAATTGATAAAGCGGATAATCAATGCAGCATTATTTAGCATTTTACTAACTGTTCTAAATCCTTGGTGAGCTTCTATATTTCTGTATTTTGTTTCTTTAGTACCTTAAAACAAACTTTTTACACCAATCTTTTTATTATGGTAAAATATACATAACAAATATGCCATTTTAATCATTTTCAAATATATAATTCAGTGGTATTAAGTGCATTCACATTGTTCTTTGCATGCCACTGTGTCTGGAACTTTTTCATCACCCCGTACGGAAACTAACAACTACTCCTTGCCCCTTACCCTCATCCTTGGTAACCACTATTCTACTTTCTGTTTCCTATGAATTTGGCTACTCTAGGTATCTACCTCATCTACATGGAAACATAATATTTGTCCTTTTATGTCTAGTTTATACTTCTTTTAGATTCACACTATTATTTCACAATCTCAGCAAGATTCATCCAGGTTGTAGTACATAAAAGAATTTCATTCTTTTTTTAAAAAGATTTATTTTTATTTATGAAATGCATACAAGAACTGGGACATAGGCCAGAGTTGCAGGGGTTAAGAGGATTCACTAGAAGCAGAGTGGTGAGCAGAACAGGCTGATTGACTGAAATACACTGCTGAGGGGAGCAGCGAGAGATGCAGGAGAGGTCTGCTGCACCACGTGGGCTAGCTCCCTGGCGGGGGATCGAACTCATGCTACAGTAGCTGTCGATAGCTTGACAGTGCTGAGACTTTAACCCCTGTGCCACCAGGGAGGCCCCAAGAATTTCATTTTTTTTCAAGGCTGAATAATATTTCACTGTTTGTCTATACCACACTTGCTTACCTACTTATCTATCAATGAATATTGAGTTGCTTCTATCTTTTTGCTATTGTGAATAAAACTGCTATGATTACTGGTGTACTGTCCAAGTCTGCTTTCAATTCTCTTGGCTACACTTGGAAGTAGAATTGTTGGATCAAACAGCGATCCTATTTTTAATTACTTTTTAGGAACTGCTCTTTTCATAGAGGCTGCACCAGTTCACAGCCCCACCAGCCATGCACCAAGGCTTCAGTTTGTCCTCATTCTAACTAACAGTGATTATTTTCTGGGTTTGTTTGTGTGTTTTGTTGTTTTTTTTTTTTTAATAATTGCCATCCTAATGGGTATAAACTGGTATCTCGTAGTTTTGATTTACACTCCTCTCCTGATTAGTGATTGCGCCACTTACTTTTAAATGATGTTTCAATGGCAAAACACAATACAAATCATTTTGAGACTCTGTGAAAAATAAACTGGTTACCAGACAGAATTCAGAGGCGGGAGGAGGGCATGGGGACGGAAGGTGACAAGAACCGGCCCTGGCACTCTGGGGTTGAGCAAGCATGTGCACATATGGAGGGGGAAGCCGTACTCCCAAAAAGACACAGTGATGTGAACGACTGGAAAATCAATAAAATTGAAAAACAAATAAATAAATGGCACTTCAAATTTTGTCTTCTTATTTTGTTTCAGTGTCCCTTTCCGTGGGATGTGATCATTGTTCCACAGAGATCTTATGAAGTACTCAGGGAACTCATTAACAACAGGCAACATGCCGAAGCTACAAAGCTGATGTTTCCCACAGATAGGTCTCAGCCAGGCACCAAAGCCTTGGGGTTTGGACATAAAAGATGAAAGTTTCCCTCCAGGTTCTCAAAGACTAGGTGAAGCAGCCATAAACTCAGTCGACCTATAAAGTCAATAATGACCTCCTGTTGCCCAAGGAGATTAACCAGCTGCTTGGAAAGCAGGATGGTCCCAGGACTCCAGGGACATGACACTGGCCCACTGAGTGAGATATCAGTGTCCCTACCTGAGGCCTTATTTGCTCAGCTCCTGCTCATGTGTACACGAGCGCCTCCTCTGATCCTCTCCCTGAGCTAAGCATGGAGACCACAACACAGCAACACAATCTCCTCACTCTAAAAATAACTTTGTAAACAAAGCAAAGACAAGCATAAGCACTTCAACTGGTCAACAGTCTGGTTTTGAGATAGTTCTAAGTTCTTCTTGTCTAGCCCATCATGATTTTTCAAACTCCTGCAAGTGGTTTCCCTTTTCTTCTAAGCTGATTCGACCTTCATTAGGGTGCCTGGGATAACTTCTCTTGAAAATCTTTTTCTCTTCCCTTGCTGTTGTTAAACTGTTCTTCAATCACAGTCATTAATTCAACAGGCAACAATACAGGCTGCAGACCCATGTGCCAGGGCCTGAGCATGCACTAGAGACCACAGTGCCAGCAGGAAGAAGTCACCATGGACGAAGTCCACTTTCCCTCGGTTCTGACTTCATCTAAAATCCTGAAGTATCCCCTGGGGCTGATAACTACCCTTTGCTTATCTATAATCAGAGGGTCACTAGTTATAACTCCTTGAAAACAATGTGGTGCAATAAATAGAAGAGGCCACACAGCCTTATGTGACCTTGAGGGAAATTAGTCACTGATGGACCCACCTGAAAATGGTGGTAATACCTTTCCTGGAAGCAGAGACCTGATCTTTTAAAGGGAAATTCATCAAAAACTTCCTTGCAAACCCCCTCTCCCCAATAAATAGACAATATTTTGTAAGGACTTTCTAGGTGTTTTCAAGGCCACACACCTTTATGTCTTTATGTCCATAAGGAAGTTGACACCCTGTCCCTATGCTATTAGCTCTTATTATTTCCAAGTCCCCTGAAGAATATTTAATGTGGAGGGACCCTAGAGAATCTTGAGACTTTTTACTGCTACACCAAAGACCAAAACAATGCTTGAAACACAATGCATATTACTGAGCCAACAAGAACATTTGCCTCCTAATAAACAAAAGAGTGGTCCTGCTAACTCTTCAGAGATGGCCAGAAGAAAGAGCCTGCAATCTAGTTCTCCCTTAACAGCAAAACAGGATCTAAAATAGGGCTCAGATATCAAAATCATCATTGTTGTTTTTTGTGGGATAAGAGAAAAAGCAAGTGCAAACACAACTCGAAATCTCAACTAAAAATCTAGAGTGCACAGCTTGTTCAGGGCTTTACAGCAAGAATCTGAGTATCAGTGACAGCTCACTTCCTACCAACCAGAACAAAATATTCACATACTTTTATACAAACAAACCTTCCTGGCCTTATAGTAGTTCGCTCTGACAGAGTACTCTGGGCAGAGAGTAGTAAACAACATCCAGACAGGAAGTAGCCAGAAAGAATAAATGGCAGAGCCTTCTGGCACTATCTCCTCATAGAGAAACAAGAGACATTGTCCTACTTTAATGAAATTATTTTAGAACCCAGACCCTAAAATTACTTATTAATATGGCTACTCTCACACAGGGGGTAGGATGAGTTATAAATGACTATAATGTTTTGGCTCCTTTCCTAGAATCAACATCATAAAGTCAACCCTAATTACCAACCACTGACAATTCCAGAATCAAATTTTCATCCAGAATGAAATATTTTGACCTACTCCCTGGAGGCAGCCCTTTCTGAAGTCTTTTCTCATTTTGATGCATATAGATTTGTGCTAATAGAAATTCTGTGTGAAATGCCAACTTGCCAAAAGAAGTCCAATCTTCCCACAAAAGAATGTTTAAAGAAAATACAATCCCATTTGAACTTAATAGTGACAATACATCCAACGTTTACTTCCTAACATGTTCACCTGAGCAATGCATTAAGATATAAAAGTTGCATGATACGTTCTGGTGCTGTTTATGAGTAAGTATGCTTCTTAAAAATAGTGTCATTTGAATTTGCCTAGAAGTGACAGTAGTATAGCAACACTTAAGAACAAATGAGGCTATTCTGGGGTGCTAAAGGATCCTAATCCTCTCTCCAGTACTCATTCTCCCTTTCCTGTATAGCAATCACAGTGTTAACTGGGCACACGGCTACCAACGCAAAGATATTTCCTATCCTCCCTTGCAGATAAGAAGTCATGTGATTGGTTCTGGGAAATGGATATGAGCCACATGATGTTTGCAAGTCTTAGAGCATGCTCTTAAAAGGGAAAAGAAGCTGTCCTCCCTTTTGCCATAGTAATAGAAATTGGAGTAACCACGCTGGCTGGAAGATGGAAGATGCATAATACAGACCTCATACTAACAAAAGAGAAAGAAGATTTAGCCCCAAAATCATGGAGCCCTTTTCTCAGTTTTGGTCTACTTATGCTCAGACCTTTCAGATGAGGTTAAAGTAAACTTCTGTGTTGTTATTTTGACCAAACCAGTATCCTAACTGATGCCTCTTTTAAAGCGCTTAGAACTCAACTAGCTTTTATTTTGATTTTTTTTTTCCTTAAAACAGAATGCACCCTGGGTTTTTTTAAAGCAAATTTTCTACCATGTTTTTAGCTTGCTTTGTCAATGCTTGGTATTAGTTTGATATTAACATCAATCTTCACAATCCTTGAAATCAAAGTCTACAATAAATAATCCACACAAGTAGTACTCTTCACTCACAGCTTCCTTACAGAAGGAGAAACCCTTATTTCCTCTCTAGCATTCATCTCATGCATTTAACTAAGACCTCTTCTTGTCCTCATCATCCCTCCATCAAGAAGGGTAGGACATGCCTGGGCACTAGAATCCTTCACCTCATTTATAAAATGGGAACCCTATCTTAATCTCATTCAGAATCCTGAGAGTGTAGAGGAAGTCACAAGTTTATAGCTCAGAAAATCAAAATCCATGACTCTAGAAAACTAGGGAAGAAATTTAGTTATCAGGTGAGATTTTATAGGTTTAGAAAATCTTTAAAAAAAAAAAAAAGTAATGTGCCAATGTTGATTCAGCAGTTGTGACAAAGATACCACTAGGTGGGGGACACTGATAATGGGGGGAGGCTATGTTAATAGTGGGGTAGAAGGGTCATATGGGAAATTTCTGTACCTTCTACCCAATTTTGCTGTGAACCTAAAACTCCTTGGAAAAAATCTTTTTTAAAAAAGAATTATATGATCAACTTTAAAAGACACTGAACTTCCTCAGTTTTCTAACAGTCATTACCACTTACAGAATGAAAACGATAATTGGTTCTATGACAAGAATGGGAACAGAGTCAGCAGTCAAAAACACTGAGAAAGCCCAGTAAGCCTCCTGAAGAATTGAGTCCTCACAGAACTCTATCCAAAAGCAACCCCTAATCTTATTCTAGACAAAAATCCAAATAAGAGTAAACATATCATTAACCCACTCCACATGCCAGGTCATTTTTTCTTATTTTAGTCATGGAAATGCTAATGTACTTCCTTAAGTAAAAGTCTTTTAAAAATGAGAGCTTCGGCTGACTCTTTTTTTTTTTCTTTTTACTGCCTCTGCCTTGTCTAATAAAAATGACTGAGTGTTTTCCTTTGTGATTTTTTAACTCCTAAGTATAGGATTCCTCATATGCAGAATGCATTATAATTGAGGCCATTTATGAACAGAGCATATTAAATGTTGCCACAAGAATACCACAAGCCAATGGGCATCACTTTCCTTTAACACTTGAAAGAGCACATAATGTCATGATATTAAAAAGAAAGACAAAAAGAAAGATTTTTGTTAACATTTCAAACCTTTGGCATTATTAGCAGTGTAACACAAGAGCTTTAATCTGAACTATCTATACTTACAGAAATTGAACTTTAGTACTAAAAATATTTTATCACATCCTCCAAGGGCTAAAATATAAAGCTTTTTAGTTGAAGGTAATTAAAAATCAGTCTAGAATGCAAGCTTATGACAAATGCCTATATAAAAAAGATCTTCAGTAAAAAAGTAATAATAAATCAAATGCTCACTCTTCGAACAAAAGGTCACACACTGGAGAGCAGACAAGCAAAAGCGATACTTGAAGGCTTTGTGTTTTAGCAACGCAATGACTGCTCAGCAAATAGATCCCCCATGAGGGGTGGTAGCCACTTTGCCAGGCTGAACCCACCATCCTTCAAGGAACAAACCAGAGGTTATCTTCAACAGAATTCTCCACTGAATGCATACCGCCATTTTCAGTTCCTTCTGGCTAAGGATCAAAATTAAAACTGCAGTTGTTATTTCATTCTGATAATTTTTGGAAAGCCTCAAATGACAGCTAAGAGTTTTTCATTCGCATGTCAGAGGGAAAGAGGAAAAAAGAATATTACAATTGAAATTACATCCTTAAGAGAGCCAGTTAAGTCACTAACACACAAGTAGACTTCAGGTCTGCTGACACAGAAAGTCATGGGTGAGGAATTTATTTTAGGACTGACATTAAAACAAACATTAAACATTAAATCACCCAATTTTTAGCTTTTATATTTAGAATTTAGACATTTTTCTCCTCCCTTTTTCTTTACATAAACTGACTGATGGTCTCAAATCTAGGGGCTTGAACTTGGGAAGGGGAAATCTCCCAGTGTGAACGTTGAAGAATGTCACAGAGCCCTGTATAACCTCGGGGAAGCCATCACACCTCTCCGTTCTGCTATTTCCCCACCTGTATAAAGCAAATCACACTTCCTACTTCCTGTTGCAATGAAAAGTGAAAGAACTATGGCATGTCAAACTTTGAAGAGACTTTCAACATGGTGTATGATATTCACAGAGCCGATTTTGAACATCTTAGAAATAATTTCTTCTATATAATCTATTTACAACATAGAAAGACTTCCTCTATAATATTAAAAATAATAAAGAAAAGAAGCTTGACCCTGCCAGGTCATAGAAGGTAGGGCCTGGACAGTTGCTTTTTTTTGAAGATGAGCATTCAATTTATTATTATTATTTTTTTTTTACTGAAGATCTTTTTTATATAGGCATTTGTCATATGCTTACATTCTAGAATGATTTTTAATTACCTACAACTAAATTACTTGTGCTGGACAGTTTAGTCTAAATTAATCCCTAAAAGGGCAGGGATTTTGTGCTTTGCTTTCCAGCACCTACAACAGCCCCTGGTATACAGTAAGGGTTCATTAAATATCAGATGAATGAGTGATAAGAGGTTAGCCTTTACAAATATAGGAACGCTTTTTATCTTGGCCACTTCAGGTGTAACTTTCCTTAAAAAGCGTAGTAGCACCCTTCCTTAACTTCTTAGAAAGATTACAAGGATGATAGTCACATATTTACCAATGGTGAGTGGTGACCACTGTGTAGCCTGAATTTCAAAGATGCTCTCAGCATATTTTAAATTAGTAAATCTCCCCAGAATTTTTCATGTAATGTTTCAGCTCTTTTATGTTCTTATCATTCCCCTACCCTTTCTGTTAGGTTGTCATTTCTCCCTATTGTAAAAATAGGCTTTACTAAATTACTGTACACTTAAAAGTCAATCAGCCACAAATGAGGTGTGTGTCTAAGTCTGCGGACAAGGCTCTAAGTGAAGACATGAGGTATTCTCCAAGAAGTAAAGAATGTGATCATTAGACGTGTTAACTCTAGGTTTGATTCATCACAAATTCTGTTTTTCAGACTATTTCCTGATTTTGCACCTTGTTCTGGATGGGTAAGAGGCCAGACAGCCAAGTTCCAAATAGAATGTACTTAATGAGTTCATGGAAATACTTCAGTGTGACACTTCCAGGGGCTAAAAGGCAATTGTTGCATTAATCATGCTAATGGGTGGTTATCTAACTAAGCAGATGGCCTAGGGGTAGAGGAGAGATGTCCAAAACAAAACACCAGGAGTGCAGGGAAGTCTCTCTGCAGGGAGTGGAAACTCCATTCTCCATACTGAGGTTACATCGATTGAAGCTATTGCAGAGGAGCAAGAGCCAAGGAAGGAACTGAGAAAGTCATCAGAATAAGATATACAGTAGAAATGACAACTTACAGGCAAAACCAAAGCCCCACTTTCCACCATGGAAAACAACAGCAGTGTTAGACTTAACAGAGTTCCAGAGTTCAAGTTGGAGACCCTTAAATTCTCAAAGTCAGGGTCCTCCCTGGTGGTGCAACGGGTTAAGTGCAGCACTATGGAGCTGTCAGAGGCTGCTCGAGTTCAATGGCCAGGGGGGAGATTCCCACATGGCGTTGCAGATCCCTCCTGCCTTGCCTGCTGCTCCCCTCAGCAGTGTACTTCAGTCAATCTGCCTGTTCTGCTCCCCACTCTGTCTCTGGTGAACCCTCTCACTGTCCCACACCTCTGGCCTACACCCTAGCTTGTATGCAAAAATAAAATAAGTCTTTAAAAAAAAATTCTCAAAGTCAGGACAGAATAGATCCTCCAGGTAGGGGTGAAATGTCTCAAATAGTGGCAAAGCTGAGATACTCAGCAGATCACAACAGGACAGAAGGGACACTGGGCTGCCAACTAGCCCCTTCTCCAAGGGCATCACCACAGCCAAAGGGAATAAAACGCCTGACAGCTGACTAATGAGAAGCGTTGCCAGTGGTGGGTGCAAAGGTAGAAAAACCTTAAAGAATACCAAAGAAATAACTGGCTAGCTGAGAAGAGGCAACATATGTCTCTCAAAAACTTAATTTTGTTTCAAATATTTTATACATGTCTCCAACACTTCTTTACATACATTACAGTGTGGTGAACACATTTATTCCCTGAAATTACACCGTTCTAAAGTGACAAATATAGGTGATACGCCAACTCTGGAGCCAACCAAGGCAGTCCTTCTTCAGCATACAGCCAGACTTGAGCAGACGGACCATGAAATCTATGGGTGTTATTGAGAGGGGAACAGCAAGATGAAAGTAGTAGTTCAAGAAGATATATCTGGAGGGACAAGCATTGTAGATGAATTGGGGCAGGGGAAACAGGAGGCAAAAAGATGACAGAGGTGACAAAAGTTATCCAGGAATAGCATGATGAAAACTCTGACAATTTTCAACTTGGGTTAGAAAAGAAAAGAAACTATCATTTATTATGACTTTCTGTGAACCAAGCACAATGCTCTATACTTTTCACATTTGTTATTTTACTATTATTCCTCACTTCAAGCCTGCAAAAGGTAAGTATATCATTCCCATATTACAGGAGAGCAAATTGATTTCAAAGAGAGGAAAATAAGTGTACATATAGTCATAGTGTGGATGACAGATGGAATTTACTCCAGAGTGATCTGATTCTAAACTCCTACATGCACCAACTGACACACAAGGAGCCATCACTAAAAAAGAAAGAAAGATGGGGACCCAGTGAAGAAAGGGATTTGCAAAGCTACCAGCACCTTTTCATGTGACTTGAAGAATCAGCCTGAACAGAGGTCTTCCTGGTATGTGTGGCTTTCAAAGAAGTGAGTACATCAGACTGGAAGTGCTGATCCCCAGGGAACCTCCCAGGCCCTAGGGGAATAGAATTTTTAAATGATATTCTAAATAAGAATGACCGAAAGGTTCCTATCTAACCTGTGTAACTAACTTATGTGCTGCTTGCTCAGGGTTCTTAAATAGGGCCCCATTTCACAGGATCTTAGATTAAGGTAAATTTGGGAAAGAAATGTGATTCTTGGGTAAAATAAGAAATTCAGGGCCTCCCCGGTGGCGCAGCGGTTAAGCGCTGCACTGTGGAGCTGTCGGCAGCGGCGACGCGAGTTCGACGCCCGGCCGGGGAGAATCCCACATGGTGGGGCAGACCTCTCCTGCCTCGCCCGCTGCTCCCCTCAGCAGTGTATTTCTGATCTGCCTGTTCTGCTACCCATTCTGTCTCTGGTGAACCCTCTCGCCGCCCCACACCTCTGGCCTGTACCCCAGCTTGTATGTATAAAATAAAATAAAAAATGTTTAAAAAAAAAAAAAAAAGAAATTCAGATTAGGAAAAATATCCAACATTTCTATGAAAAACCATTAAACTTTTGGGATGTTGTTTCTTGATCTGCGTACTACTTATGTAGATATATAAATGCAGATATATACTTATTATCTGTACTCACTTCTTATGTATAATATGATTCAATAAAAAGTTGTTAAATTGCCAGAGCAGAGTAGTATTTTATCCTTGCCCTATTCTAATGTAAACAGGCCTTTTATAAGCAGTAAAGCAAAGAAAGTTTGAATATTGAGATACAAGCTCTAAGACTCCTCTCTCCTAATGGAGATCACTAAGAGAAGCACTTTACTCAGAAACAGAAGGCTGTTGCCTTGGAAACAGGAGCTGTAACTACTGCAATCACACCTCGGGAGCAAAGATGGCCAAGATCTATTTCAATTCTTAGATGCCTCGAGGAACCGCAGATGACTGTAACTATGGAAGATAGCCAATCTGTAGTAATGAAGAAGCGCATGCCAGAGTTAGAAAGGCTGCAACTGAGAAGGAAAATAAAAAGGGATTGGAGGGAAGTGGGTGAGAGGGAGAAAGAAAGAAACAAAACGCAAGCATAACAAGGGAAGCCCAATCTAAGAGCTGCATGGCTGAAAAGCTAGGAATTCTATTCATTTCATCCATTCCACCCTCTTTACTGAGCTCCCACTAGCTGCCAGCACCATACTAGGTGCAGAGTACAAAGCTAAATAAGATGGTTCTTTTGCAGGAAAAGACACATTCAAAGCAATCCACTGGAGGCACAAGCACCCAGAACAAAGTGGGGAAACTGATTAATCTTGATGTGAAAGGGGTGCAGGGGGCTTCAGAGAGACGGTGACACAAAGACTGTGTAGGAATTACCCAGGCAGAGGTGAGGAGGGACAGCAAAGGCCGAGGGAATGGCAGGTACAAAGGACAGAGGCATGAAACAGCATCATTCTGTTTCTCAACAGGGTGGCTATCTGCAAATGTAGGTGAGACAACTCCCTGTTTGAGAGACTGTCCCACACACTCCGAGATAGTTGCCACCTCTGACCACACCCACTAATCACTGGCAGCAAATCCCAATCATTACAACAACTAGAGTAATGTCCCCTACATTTCTAAGTGTGGGGGATGGGGCAGAATGCAATTACTTGAAATTGAAAGCCCAAGAAGTTAGGGGAACATGTGTGTGGCTGGAGTAGGGTTGGGTGGGGGTAGGGTGGAGTTGAACAAGAGAATGCAGATGAGGGATCTCACATGTCCTGCCAAGGAGCCAGCCACTTTGCTAGACTCAGAGAAGAGACTACAGACTCAAAGCAGTCACGTAGGAGGCCAGTCCGACAAAAGTTGGCATGGAATATAAGGAGGTGGAGAAGAACAAGGAGGAGAAGAATAAAGAATAACCCCCACAGTTTTAAGCTTGGACAACTGAGTAAACAGTAGTGGCATAAAACAAAGTGGTGAATAGGAGTAAGAGCAGGTTGGGGGGTGGGGAGGTGGGGATGGAAAGGTGAGGTAGAAAATGAGCGTGTAACACCTAATGGACTTCCAAGTAGAATATCTGCTTGGACTTCTTCGGTTTACTGGTGTGTCTAAATTGTTCCAGTCTGAGTGAGTGTGGGTGTGTCTTGTGATGGAAGGGTATCCTGTCTGGGGTTGGTTTCTGCCTTGCACACTTGAGTGATGTCTTCACAGATAAATCTCCAACAGCAAGGGAAACGAGAACATAAACAATTGGGACTACATCAAACTAAGAAGCTTCTGCACAGGGAAAGATACCAAAACTAACACAAAATATTTTCTCCCAATGTAATGAGAGAAAATATTCACACACCATACATATGACCAGGGGCGGATATCAAAGATCTACCCAAGAACTCATATACAACTCAACAAAAAGAAATGAACCCAATCAAAAAAAATGAGCAGAAGTGCTAAGTAGGCAGTTCTCAAAAGAAGACATACAGATGGCCAACATGCACATGAAACAATGTTTATCATCACTTATCATCAGGAATAATGCAAATCAAAACCACAATGAGAAACCAACTCACTCTTCTGAGAATGGCCCATATCAAAAGGACCAAAAAAAAAAAAAAAATAGTAAGTGCTGGTGAGGACATGGAGAAAAAGGAACACTTTCACACTGTTGGTGGGAATGCAGTCCTGTCCAGCCTCTACGGAAAGAACTATGGAGGTTTCTCAAAAAATTAAAAATGGATCTACCATACAACCCAGCAATTCCACTCATAGGTATCTACTCAAAGAACACAAAAACGCTAATTTAAAGGAATATATGCACTCTTATGTTCATTGCAGCACTATTTACAATAGCCAAAGTATGGAAACAACCTAAGTGCCCAAAAACAGATGAGCAGATCAAGATGTAGTCGATATACACAATGGATTACTACTCAGCTATCAAAGTAAACTCATGCCATTTTGTGACAACATGGATGGATAGCTAGAAAGTATGATACTAAACGAAATAAATCAGAAGGAGAAAGATTAATACTGGATGGAGTCACTTACATGTGGAATATAGAGAAACCAGACGAAGGGTCAGATAAAGCCAAACTCAAAAACTAGCTCTTGAAAACAGTCTATAGAACTGAGACATTCAGGGAAGGAAGGGAAGTGGGGTGAAGCAAGCACAACGTGGGGAGGGGGCATCATAGTCTATGGTGGTGGACCATGTTTTGATGGTGGAAGCGCTCTAGTAACATCACCAGAAGAGGGGGGACCCTATACTTCCAAAATATAAGCAACAACATAAACCAATGTTACCTCAATTTAAAAAATAACTTTTTTAAAATTGAAGAAAGAGAATAAAATAGTAGCAACCAGAAAAGATAGTGAGTAAATGAAGCTAAAGGGATCAAGTGTATGGCAGACACAGAACTTAGTTTTTCGGTGGTGGTCATAATGTAGTATGTATAGATTTCCAACTATAATCCCTAGTTCCTGAAGTCTATATAATGTTATAAATCAATGTTACTTCAATAAAATCTTATTTTTAATTCTGAGATATTCAAGGGTGGCTTAAAGAATCTTCCCAGGCTACCAACTATCTTTTCAATTAGGAGTCTTATCCCACATTAAACATTTAAACATATTCCCACCTCCTACATGGAATAT
Source organism: Scalopus aquaticus (assembly GCA_004024925.1). Lineage (NCBI taxonomy): Eukaryota > Metazoa > Chordata > Mammalia > Eulipotyphla > Talpidae > Scalopus > Scalopus aquaticus. Next base: position 303,325 of record PVIJ01000192.1, read on the forward strand.
ACATTACTTTTACTATGTTTCTTACATTTTATAGGAATTTGATTAAATAGACATTGCCTTCCATTTTGCAGTTTTCTTTCAGTGTTCAAGAAACCAATAAAATCTTTTTTTTTTCTGATTTTCAGACTTTTGCAGAAGGTTACCTGGCAGATTCCATTAATGAATATCTAGCCTCCCTCACCAAATCATTCTCACCTTGACCCTGTGGCCTCAGCTTAAATTTGCCTCCTGAAAGAAGCCTTTTCACTAATATAGTATTTTGCCTTATTTTCCTCAGAGTCCTTATCTCTAATAGCTACTTTCTATTTTCTGTATTGCTGTACTTGTTTATAACACAGCTTCCCCCACTACAATGAAACTTCTAGGAAACAGGGAGTACATCTGTCTTGTTCACTGCCCTATTCCCAGCTCCTTTGGAGCCTGCAGAAGCACTATTAGGACTAACAATGTTGGGCCTCCCTAGTGACACAGGGGGTTAAAGTCTCAGCTCTATCAAGCTATTGCAGCCACTGCAACATGAGTTCAATCCCCAGCCAGGGAGCTGAACTACATGGCGCAGCAGACCTCTCCTGTCTCACCCACTGCTCCCCTCAGCAGTTTATCTCAGTAGATCCTCCTTTTCTGCTCCCTACTCTGTCTCTGGTAAATCCTCTCATCCCCCACATCATTGGCCTACACCCCAGTTCTTCTATGCATAAATCTTTAAAAAATAAAAATGTTTTTTTAAAAAGACTAACAATGTTCACTACACCATTATTTTATTTTTTTTGTTTTTTTTTTAAAGATTTATTTATTTATGCATATAAGCTGGGGTACAGGACAGATGCATGGGGCAGCGAGAGGGTTCACCAGAGACAGAGTGGGGAGCAGAACAGGCAGATCAACAGAAATACACTGCTGAGGGGAGCAGCGGGCGAGGCAGGAGGTCTGCTGCGCCATGTGGGATTCTCCCTAGCCGGGCTGCCGAACTCGCGTTGCCAGTGCCAACAGCTCCACAGCACAGAGCTTAACCGCTGCACCACTGGGGAGGCCCACCACAGCATAATTTTAATAAACATTGGCAACAAGCTGAATGTCCATTAGTAGGGAAAATGGTTGAATAAATCATGATATATCCACATTATAAAATATTAGAAAGAATATTCTTACCTGGGAAACGTCCATAGGATATTGTTTAATGACTGAAGCAATTTATAAAATATTTTAAAATCATATTTTTATTTAAAAGGAAGTAAAAACACTATGTGGGTGAATACATTTATACATATATGAGTAAGCACAGAATTAGGCAGGGAAGGAAATAACCAACAGCTGATATTGATGTCCTTCAAGATATGACAGCATTGCAGGAAATGATTTCATTGTTATGGTGAACCTACCTTTCATAATTTTTTAAATTAAAGAATTCTAGCCTCAAAAGTATTAGACCATCATACTAAGTGTTTATGTTGTTTTTATTTCATCTGTGCGAGTTAATGAGGCTCACAATCCTAAGTGTTCACGGGACTCGCCTACGGCCAGCCTCATAGCCTGGCAGTCATTTCCCACTCAATTTACTAAAAGGAAAAAATTATTTCAACACAAAGTAGCAGAACTTTCTTGCCTTTGATTAAAGACAGTAGCCCCCCTGGGGAACCTGGAAATGATCTGAAAACCTTTCAATGAGCCACTGAGAACCCAAATTGAAGCTACTCAGCAAAAAGAGAGGCAGAAGGCACAAGGGCGGATCCGGGCCAGTGCCCAGTGAGCATGTGATTCCTGGGGTGCATGTCAGGTCCTTCATGCACCTGCCAGCGCCTATTTTCCCAGAACTACAGTTGGCTGGACACTGGGAAGTGATATTTTGAAGGCCCAAGGCATTCTTTTCAAGAGGCCCTTATATCAAATGTCCTTGTCTAGGCCAGAAATACCTATAAGGAAAATCTTATCACAAAACAAGCATCTCTCAGACATGTCAAGGATTCTTTTAATTCCTTAAGCTGTTCAAGTGATAAAGGCTAGGAATTTAAAACGACTCAGAGATGGCTACAGCAAGGTGCTAATCTACCTGTCAGTTATTCTACCAAATACAAAAGAAATGGTATGAATGGGGGCCTCCCTGGTGGCGCAGCAGTTAAGCACTGCGCTGTGGAGCTGTCCGCAGCAGCGCTGTAAGTTCAACGTCCAGCCGGGGAGAATCCCACAAGGTGTGGCAGACCTCTCCTGCCTCGCCCGCTGCTCCCCTCAGCAGTGTATTTCTGATCTGCCTATTCTGCTCCCCACTCTGTCTCTGGTGAAGCCTCTCGCCGCCCCACACCTCTGGCCTGTACCCCAGCTGTATGTATAAATAAATAAATCTTTTTTAAAAAGAAGAAGAAGAAATGGTATGAATGGAACAGGCTTTTGCAACTCAGTTGTTCCACTACAACATGAGGCACAGCACTTCCACCGAATGAATGAATGAATGAATGAATGAATGAATGAAAGCAGACATCTCTGAAGGGACCTGGCATTTTGAAGGTCTGGAATTCAGTCCTCTCTGAGACACTAGGTAGGAATTTAAACCAAAGAAGACAGTGAAAACTCACTAAGCTTCAATTTCTCCATGTATCAAAATGGAAATGATGCTTGTACGTACCTCCTAGGGTTACTGTGAGGATAATCACAAAAGCTTTGGGTAGACCAGATGTGAGCTGCCCAGATCCCCCTCCAGGAAAGGACTTGCTGTGCAGCTGTGAAGAATGTGGTCAGCACTCAGTGTCCAGCACCCGCTCTACTTCAGGGTCTTCCTCAAGGGCAGGAGCTGCCACCCTAAGAGCTCACCTTCCTGCTTCTTATAACAATCTGCATCTGCCGACTGAAGTGCAGCAATTCTGGCAGAAAGAAGGCTGCAAATACTCACTCGAGGGCTTCCCACCGGGTTGGTTGAGGTCTTTGCAACTCCTTCCTTCCTCCAGTCTTTATTCCTTCCCTTCCTGGGTGTTGGCCCCTAATGAGCATCTCCCCTCCCAAATTCCACGTGTGCATCTGCTTACAGAAACAAGCTGCAACAAACTCTTCTGCAGTTTTCATTGTTGTTTCTCTCTGTGTGTCCTGTATTCTTTTTTTTTTTTTTGGTCCAACATTTTTTTAATCTCAGTACTTTATTTTTTTTTTATTTTTTGGTATTTATTTATATATTTTTTACATCATTGTTCATTTTTGTACAATGTTTGCTTTCTTTTCCCAGGTGTAGTCCCCCTAGAATTTCCATCACCAGTTCACCCCTGTACCATCATCATAGTCCCTTGTGTTCTTCCTGCCCTCGTTTTGATCTCTCTCCCTCCCCCTTCCCCTGCAGAATGTGTCTGATTTATAGTTGTCAGTTTATTTTTGTTTTGTTTTGTTGTAGGGTTTTGTTGTTGTTGTTGTTGTTATCTTTTTTCCCTGATCTCTTATTTGGTTTCCCTATATTCCTCCTATAGGTGAAACCATCTGATATGTTTCTTTTTTCTTATGAGTTATTTCACTAAGCATAATCCCTTCTAGTTCCAGCCATGTTGCTGCAAATCACATTAGTTTATCTTTTTTGATTGCTGAATAGTATTCCATTGTGTATATACACATCTTCTTGATCCAGTCATCTATTTTTGGGCATTTGGGTTGCTTCCAAGTCTTACCTATTATAACTAGTGCTGCAATAAACATATGGGGTGCAGGTATCCTTTTGAATTAATGTTTTTGTGGACTTTATACTACTTGGAACTTAATCAAATAAGAGTGAAGGTGAGAGCAGGGAAGAACTTTTACAAAGAGTTTCTCACCATCTCCAGAAAATCACAACACTTTCAGAAACATCATTCATGATTAATGAGTTACTTCTATAGCATACTAGTACTGGTCTACATTTGTAGCTGTCTTATTTTTAGTGATACAGACCCCAAAAAAGATGATTTATTTAATCCTTATCTCTAAGGTTTTTATACATTATTGATAATATCCCACTGAATATTTCTTCAATCCAAACTAATTTATTATAAGAACAAGAATCTATTTCATTATATCTTCTAATAAAGCCGTGCACATACTGAAGTATTAACTATTTTCTCATTTATTTTCATGAGAAATTTATATTACAGTTAGAGTCTTACTTTTTTTATATTTTGTGTGAGTTCTATTATCTATCAGCTTCATTTCAGGAAGTAAAGAGGGTATTACAAAATAGATAAAAGGGGATATTGCCTCTATACAATTAGAGACTACTGCCTTCTAGAACTGATTCTAAAGCAGGGTTCCAAGGCACCCTATAGCAGAAAAATACACAACATTTAAAATACAAGTTCCTAGGTTCCAACTAAGACTCACCAGAACATTCTCTGGAGTTAGCACCCAGGAATCTGTATTTTTCTCAAATTTCTCCAGGTGATTCTGATGCTCATCCAGGCTTGGTCGTCACAGCCATGGAGCAGAGAAGGCACCCCAAGCCATTGCCTGGCCCAGAAGTGCTCACCATCTAAAAGGGGACAGTATGGGGTCTCCCTGGTGGCACAGGGATTAAAGTCTCAGCACTATCAAGCTATTGCCAGCCACTGCAGCATGAGTTTGATCCCAGGCCAAGGAGCTTCCCACATGGCACAGCAGACCTCTCCTGTCTCTACTTCTCCCCCAGCAGTATATTTCAGTAGATCTGCCTGTTCTGTCCCACACTCTGTCTCTGGTGAATCCTCTCATCCCCTACACCTCTGGCCTACAACCCAGTTCTTCTCTGCATAAATAAATAAAAATAAATCTTTTAAAAATAATAAAATAAAAAAGGACAGTAAGATGTCAACAATGTCAGGTACCATAACTGTCAAATGTCAGAGAGCAGTACCAACAAAGTGTTGCTAGCCTGTAGATGTCTTTTTTTTTATTGTGAAAACATTGGTTGTTAAAACTGTGTATAATTTAAAGATATAGGAGCACACCCTTCAGGTAAATGTTACCACACCACACCCACCCCAAGGCACCAAAAGTTCTCCATCATAGTCCATTGTCCTTCCCCAGTTTGCTCTCCCCCTCTCCCTCCCCTCTCTGGTAACTTCAATTCTGCAGTCACATTTCTAAGGTTTGTTTTTAATTTGGTTTTATCTGCCCCTTGTTTTGTTTCTCTATATTCTACAAATAAGTGAAATCATCCAGTATCTGTCTTTCTCCTTCTGACTTATTTTAATTAGCATAATCCCCTCTATTTCCACCCCTATTGCCAAAAATATGAAGAGTTTATATTTTTGATAGCTGAATAGTATTCCATTGTGTACATATAGCACATCTTCCTAGTCTCCTCATCTGTCTTTAAGCATTTGGGTTGTTTCCATTGCTTGGCTTTTGTAAATAGTGCTTCAGTGACATAGGAGTGCACATACTCCTTTGAATTAGTGTTTTTGTGGGGTTTTTTTGTTAGAGACCTAGGAGTGAAATTGCTGCATCATATGGTACATCAATTTTTAACATTTTGAGAAATATCCAAACTGTTTTCCATGGGGGCTGGACAAGTCTACAAGGGTTCCTTCTTCTTGCAGGAGACATTTTGAGGTGGGGATCTGATAAACAGTAGGAATCTCATCTCTGAGGGACATTACTTCAGAAGCCCTTTACGAAACACATTATTTCCATCAAGCCCTCTGGGGTGAAACATCATTCCCATACCGCTTTTTCAGAAGAAGATACTGAGCACCCAGAGAAGTAACAATTCAAGATTTTAAACATTGGTCTTGCAGTCCCTGAAGACATTGGTCTTGCAGTCCCTGATCCATTAATCATTCTGGGCCTGACCACTCAGATTCCGTGGGTCTGGGTCAGGGACCAGGGAGTTTCAACACGTATGATTTCTACCCAAAATCTGCATTTCCATCTTGCTATTCACCTTTTCACCAGCAGGGTAACAACAGGAAACCATAATTATGAAGAATTCTGAACACATGTTATTCACAAACAACTAGAAAGAGTCTAGGATGAGAACAGGCATTCTGGACCCACTAATGCTGGTGAGGCATATTCACAGAAAACATATTAATTGAGGCAACAACAAAATAGAAAGAGGCTCAGATTTAGGGGCTCTCTCCTTGCTTCCACTGATCTAGCAACAGCATAAACCAGCTTCTGCTTAATCAATTCCCACCTAAGCAGAGAGTCTTCCTAGCATTGTCTCCCAGAGCAGCAAATTAACCTAATAGAAAGTGACTGCAGCAATCAGGAGGTTATTGGTGGGGAGATGGAGACATAAACATGCTTGAGGGAAAGCAATTGGCTAGTGCTAAGGGGTTAAGTGGTATTTAACTAACTGTTAAATTGCAAAGTGCTAAGCTTCTCCATTCTAATACAGAAATTGTCAACAATTAAGAGAAATGAAAATGAAATGCATCAGATTCTGTTTCTGATAAGCATCCAAGTAAATACAAAATTTATTCTTGCCACTATAACAAGGAAAGATCAAGGCTCTCCAAAGGCCATCGATCGTGTGACAAGTGTTCAGAATTTAGCACCTAAGAATCACCTGGGAGGCCGGTTAAAACACTGATGGCTGAGCTGACCCCCAGAGTTTCCAAGTCACTAGATCTGGGATGGGAACCTAACATTGACATTTCTGTTGCTGTTGTATTTCTAACAGTTTGCTGATTCTGCTGACTTGAGCACCACACTTTGAGAACCACTGCTCAGAATGTCTCAAGAGTCATGTGGTAGAGTAAGGGAATGTGGGAAGAGACAAAAGAGCAACTAAGAGCATGGATAGGGAATGGGGCCATCTCTACAAGCATTGGAGGCTTACCCCAATAACACTGGAATGCCTCCATTTGTTTTTAAACCAGTGATTTGTCATATCATTTCAGAAGAGTTTATAACCATAAGCAATTGTGTCATGGTTACCACATGTCCATGGAAAATGAGAACAACTGACAAGGAAAACAGAGCAGGCCTGCACTTTTCATGGGTGTGAAATGAGATTGATTAAACAAAGGGGACGTCAGACTATGTCACAAGGGACAAAAGGTTCCAGATCAAAAATGACTGAGTGAGTCATTTCTCTGTCTACAGGACCTGAAAGAAAATGCGTTGGTTCTACATTGCTCGTTCCTCATTCTGAGTGGTGGCCCAGTTCCACGGGCTGAAGAGGACCAAACTTCTGCAATGAATGACATCTCAGTTTGATCACCGACATTCAGCGCCCACTGGTAACTAGTCAACATCTAACTTCAGGTTTCTTTTGAACCAGTCTCACGCTGACCTGGCAAAAGTAATTCAGGTAAGATGATGGAAGGCCATTTCATGCTTGGTGGGCAATGAGAATTTTTTTCTACTAAACTTGGGTAAGACTAGGACCAATGCATTACACCCCATTCCCTTCTTTTTTTAAATATCATTTTTTTAAGATTTTATTTATGCATATAAACTGGGGTGTAGGCCAGAGTTATGGGGTGGTGAGAGGATTCACCAGAGACAGAGTGGGGAGCAGAACAGACAGATCGACTGAAATACACTGCTGAGGGGAGCAGCGGGTGAGGCAGGAGAGGTCTGCTGCGCCATGTGTGGGTCAGCTCCCTGGCCAGGGATCAATCTCAGGCTGATGCGGTGATAGTGCTGAGACTTAACCCCGAGGCCACCAGGGAGGCCCCATTCCCATGGCTCCCCCAACTTCCAGGTGCACTGCCAGGAGACCAAATGATTCTGGAGGGAGATTTCCAATTACAGTATTGCCATCTAGTCTCACATTTTATCAACTGTAAAAAACAAAAACAAAAGACCCTCTGCCCATCCTCTCTTCCTGTCCACACTCTTCCCTTCCCTTGGGTACAACATGGGAGTCAGCAGCAAACAAGTGTCGCAAATCTCCAAGGCAGAGACCTTTAGCCTTGGAAACATTTGGAGAAGAAAATATCAAAAACTCCAAGAGAAGAATCCCTCCACATGGTATTCTCATTTGCATTTCCCGCAGTCAGCAGTTCTCTAGTTTTTCCATGCCCCTTCAAAGGTTAGGTTTTCATATTGCGTGTTGTGAGTAGGTCAGACTAAGAGGGGTTTTATTTCTTATGATTTTAGGCTGGGTGATATTTCATAACCACATGATTGTAGGGCTGGGCTTAGCAGTGCTGTATTTAAGAGTCGATTGCATATCCATCATTCAGGCTACATTTCAAAGGCTGATAAAATATTGCCCCTGTGGATTTAAGAGAAACTGGGGATAAAAAATTTCCCTCTTCTAGCTAACAAGACTGCGAGAGTCAGTTCTTAATAAAATGCCAAGTCAAGGGCCTGTATGTACATAATAAAATACATTTCTAACTGGAAGATAGTTTAAGGAACAGTATCACATAATCCAGGCAGTAAACAAGCCATTGGTCCTCTACCTCAGGGTTAGATTATTTGTCCTAAAACATTACTTCTCACATATCACAACACTGATCAAAAACCCTCCATGGCTCCCCAACACCTCTGTGGTCTTTCAGGGGCCACCACACACTGTCACCGCCATTCTCTCCAATCCAGCTCCCACTGATGCCGGTGCAGTCAGACCGCTGGCATCTTTGCTTCTGGAAACCTCCGCAGAGCTTCCTTTTTCTCTCTGGCTTTACTGACTTCCGCCCCAATGCTCCTTTCCTCCTTCTTCCCCATTTGTTGAAGTTCCACCAGTAGGCATTTAAAAATCAGCTCAAATGGCCTATCTTCCATAAAACTGCTTTTCAGGAAACTTCCTGTCCTGCTCTCTTGTCCCAGCATAGCCAGGTGAGTGGCCCCTTGGCACTGTATGTGGACTGCCCCACCTGATGGCTTTCATTTGCCCCCACCCAGACGTGAACCCCAACATACAGAACCTCCTACGGCTTCCCCACTGTCTCTGTTCCCCTCAAACAGTGGGTACTCCTGAGTACAAAGGTTTGTGCGATTATTCTCCAGCCATCATGGCTCTAAGAATTTGGTCCTCCCCAGTACTTATGGTTTATGAGGCCCTTCTGTCTCTAATCCATCTTATTTCTCTTTCTGGCTGTCCAATCATCGCCCTCCCTTTTAGCCCGAGCATGTGACAGGACTGCCAATTCACTCTGTCCCTAGGGCTGTCGAACAGCTTAATGAGTGTTTAACAGAAGAATCATAAGAGGTGATTGCTAGGTTGGAAAATCACACTGGCTCCCACAGGGCCCTTGCCGTCTTCAGACAGGAAACGGGGAAGGGGAGAAAGATTAGCATAAAGGAAAGGGGACAGGGCTCCTCTCCACCTCAGTCAGCAGTGCCACTGAGAAACAAAAGAGAAAGCATCTGGATAGAACGTGGGCAAATTGTGCTGAGGTCGGAAAATCGCTTGTAACAAAAGCACAAAGGGTTTGTAAAAAGCAGCTTTCGCTCCCCACCCCCCAAGTCACCAAAAGCTCAAGGAGAAAACTAGCTGTTTTCACGCGGCACATCTGTTTTTAGTTACCTGTGCCTGAACCACAAACTTAGCAGGGAGATGGAGGGATTTCAAGCTGACTCCACAGTTTAAGGTCTGTCAGGGCAGATTATGTGGAGATGGACTGCGGTGTGTGGAGGCTGAGAGCAACTGCTGTTCAAGTTCATGGTTTTGATAGGCCTTGCTGGTAACACTGGCGGACTAGGAATATTGAGAAAGAAAAAGCTGCCAAGGAGTAGCATCATTTGAGAAACACAGCTCCCCATGCTAGTCAATCACTAATTAACAGGACAGTTTCACCAACTAACAGTCACATTTTACCAGTTTCCAAATTGTTTAGGGTTTTTTTCCACCACTACTCTTACCTTGCTGCTATCTTCCTAAATCACTCCAAGATTTTTTTCTTTATTTAAAAAAATGTCTCTGACTACTAGAATGTTCCTTACATTAAACTCTTGGACCCTGATTCTGTTAAAAACATTGTCTCTCTAGGTTTACAAAAATACTTCTCAGAATAATATTCCCTTCCTTTCAGTGCATTCTGGATACAGCACACTGTCCATAAATAGAAACTGCCAAAAGGAGACAGTAATTAACAATGCTCCCCCTTCTTTAATACCCTCCCACATCTGGTGCCGAGTTAAGTAATAGGATACTGCTACTGTGGACTGCTATTTAAAACAGTGCAATATTGGGAACCTCTCCATACCAAAATCAGAACCTCTCCCTTGCCCTTACCCACTCAAGTCTCACATAGTTCCTAAGCTTTCCCTTTCCCTTTTTACCGCTCCATTATTGCTGTAAACATGGCTACAAGAAGGAAATGTAATTCTAAGAATCTGCTTTGGTAACAGAGATTCCGACTTTGTTCTCACATTAAACTTTGGTGAGAAACCTTTGTCATAAATTATTAAAATATATATTTATTAGATCATTATTGTCATCCAGTTACTTGATTTGTTGTAATTTCAACAAGTGGTTTTCTATTAAGGATATCATTATTTTGCAGGGTAGTGTTGAATATTTACTATAATTACAAAGGCAAACCAAGCTAGCAATTTTTCACTATAAATTTTTTACTTGAATTGCTTCATATGGAAACATGAAGATTAATCCTGAAATTTCAGTAGAATAGACACTGAAAAATGTATCAGGGGTTCTGTCCAGAGACAGCCATGAAATTTTATGGGATTCAATATTTATTGGTGAAAAAAATGAATTAGTATTCATTTTGTGTTTTCCTAGAGGAATTCATCACAATGGGCATTTTTAATTTAATAGACCTCACTGTAAGAAAAGCTAACTAGTACGGTTTGGTGTCTCTCAGGCTGTGTCAGAGAAAGACAACCAAGTTCAGAGGTTATCAGCTTCTCTCACCAGTCTCCATGCACCGACTGGTAAGAGAAATTAACCTCCCCTGTGGGGGGAAGGAAAGTGATCTAAGTGATGTTTGAAAGTTTACACAAAAACACACTGCTATAAAAGCATTCTTATGATGTTTCCTTCTCCAAAAACAAATCTACAAGTGTCTGTTCTAAAGGAATTCTAAAAGTTTCTGAACAGAGAACACCACTAATTTGCCAAGTAATAATCTGAAAACTGCTATATTTTTAATTTATAAAAGCAGAGTCCTATAGTTATTCCCTGCCTATAAAAGTAACTGGATGGAACATGGATGGATGTAGAGAGGTTTATGCTAAGTAGAAATAATTCAGAAGAAAGACAAGTCCCAGATGATTTCTCTCAAATGTGAAATGTAAAGAAACAGACAAATTAAACCAAGACACCCTTGAAAACTACCCAAATAATTGATATTACCTGAGGGAGAAGGTGAGGGAGTGAGGAGCAAAGCAGGGAGCCTAATGCACTATTGTGGAGGAGTGCCTTGGTGGTGGGTGTGGTGTGGTAACATAAATCTGAAGAGGTGTGAACCCATGCCTCTAAATCATATGCAGCACTGTAAACCATCACCTCAATTAAAAAAAAATTTTAATAAACTGTTACCTCAAAAAATAATACAATTTTTAAAGTACCTCAATAAAAAAGCAACACAATTTTTAAAAATACAATTCTTGAAAATAATACCTTTTTGAAAATGTTACCCTACTTAAAAATAATGATTTTTAAGAAACTCAATGAAAATGATACAAAAAATACCACCTTTTGTTTAAAAAAAATACTATTTTAAAAATAATACCATTTTTTAAAAGTAGATCCTTTCATTAATCATCCATCTGACTACTCCTTTCACTTGGAGAACCTACTTCCATATTTTAACCATCACCTATACCAGTTAGTGCTATTCCCTTTCAAATATTTCATCTTCACCCTCCCTGAATGTCAAAAAGGTAAAAAGCTACACCTCATCCCTTTCCTCCCAACCTTCTAAAATTCCAAATATCATACTTCCTTTCTGATTTACCTTTCTTTTTAGCACCCCAGGGTGACCCTCAGATCTGCCATCCACTGCCTTCCTGCCACAACAAAACTATTCCACAGCTGGAACTCTGCACTAAGCTACCTCTGCCCAAATGCCAGACTCATCCTCCAAGACTTAAGCACAGGCTGCTGCACACCCCGCCCCGCCAGGCCCTGCAAACTGCCACGCTGGCCTTCAAGGTGCACATGTCCCAACAGCAACTGTCCCTGCCCAAGCCTCTTCAGGCTCCTGTATCCAATCTTCAAGCCAAAACTTCACAGAGACAGAGTAGACGCCATAGTTCCTGTATCTGTACCGGAGTCTATGACATGGTTTTATACAAAATATTGATTTAGAATTAGCACCTACCAACAAGCCTCATAATACAGTTTACAGCGGATTTAAGCAAAATTTAAACTTCTCTTGCCATTGTTGGGAAGAAAATGAAGGAAAATTACATGCAAACAGTTTCAAATTCCCAGGAGGCTTTTAGGGTAATATATACATTTTAAATTCCAAGGGGAAAACTTTGCCTGCATTCCTTTACTAGAGGAAATACCAGTCAAACTACACTCCATTACCTTACCCCTTAAAATATGGTTAGCGAGTTAGCAACGTCATTTCCTCCTTTTCCAAACACATCTGCTCCTAGAGTCATCAAAAGAAGTACCCTCACTCCCTATTGCTGGCTTTATGAACTGCCAGCCCCGAAAGAAATTAGCTGTGAATTACTTAGAGGATGCTGCCTTATACAAGGGCTGACAGTGGTTTTCCAGGACACTGTTTCTTTGCAGGATTGGGGAGTATGGAGAAACGAAACTAAAATGCATTAGTGGGATTTATTATATTGAAATATCTATTTTTTTTTGGAGAAAATAAAATATCGGGTCTCATAAGAAGAAGTATACAATATGTTCACTTGGTATAAGATCATCTTCCAAAGAGCTCAAAAATGGACATGTACAGCTAGTTATATTGAGATGGGAACTCACTTTTGTGAAATCCATTTGCAAACAGCATCAAAGAAATTCACAAGGAGAATGAATGAGTGTCATTCAGGCCTCTGGTAGGCTATCAGTATTTCTTTGCATTATCCCTACATTTTGGTCCAGAGGTTTCTAACTAATTATCCTCCCTTGGGTCATCCATATATTATGACCAAGCCCAAGTAATCAACAATGAGAGACTTTTCCCAGTTCTTAGAAAAAGATATACATAACAACATTTACTCTTCTGTAAGTTTTCCCATTAATTTTTTCTAAACTCTTAACACTTGCTACCACCTGCTCTAACAGGAAAGTAAACTAACATGTAATCAAAAATGGCATGGGTGTGTATTTAAACAAAATTCTAGAAATACAATTCCCTAAATAATTTTAAATTGTTAAATTGTTAAGCTCTGAAGACCTGCACTACTTACAACAGAAATATATTTTCTTCTACTTAAGCAGAACCTTTCCACGTGACAGTAGTGATTTTTCAGTTCTGGGCACGCTGAGCAGTGTGCACCTCAAAGCCCACCAGGACTTCTGCTCCCAGAGCAGGTCTGAATACCAGCCACTAGTCTCTAGTCACATCTCTCAACCCACCTACAACTCATTTTGTAGAAAGTGATGAAAATTCAGGGAGTGTGAGTCACACAAGGCCTGTGACCCCTGGTCAGTCACCTTGCAAAATATCCATCAATTTCCACAAACCCTCCTGCTGTAAGGAAGAGGCTGGACCATGGCTGTCAAGCTTTAGTCAATAGAGAAAATCTAATGCCATAAAACGCTACCAGTGGCATCAAGCTCCCACTTATTCCTCTTCTGGGTTCCAACCCGTTACACAGCAGCCTGCCTGTGATGGAGCAACAGGAAGAAACAGGTTCAAAGTGTGGAAAGCTGTGGGTTAAAGTGACTTGCCAGAGCATGGAAAGTATTCCAGCTGAAAGCTGAAGCTTTAATGCTTGGCTCTAATGGAGTAATGACTCTCACACCTTTCTCATAAACATGCTACATATATTTTTACTTTTTCAAGAAGCTAAATCCTCTGTGGCTTTATGACTTACTTCCATAACCAAGAGGCTCTCAAGCTAACCACGTGTCATAGCCCTAAAGACTTGGCCTGTTTATTCATCTCAGGCATGAACCCCTCACCCCTCCGCCACCACCATCACAAATCCATACAAAATAAACCCTGGTTGAACAGATTATAGGAAAACCAAGAGGTAAGAAAACACAAAACTCCATCATGGCACACATGGAAACTGCACAGAATTTAAAGAAGTCAGTAAGCTGATATGTAATGTCATATTCTGAAAAAAAAGTATGGTTTTTAATATGGTTACCTCAGGAAACCCTCACATAAAATCAAGTCTTCCAGTTTTATCATTAAGTACCAGTGAATGTGATTCAACCATTCTGTCTCCCACAGAAAATGCCTAAGCCTCTGAGCTAACACTGGGTGGATCTGATCGCACTACCACCTCAATTTTTTAAGTTAAGGGGCAAGGTGACGAGCTGGGCACCAGAATGACAGAGTACTTCCATTTGGATGTTGCAGCTGGTTGGCCAACATAGTCATCTGAGGTTCTACAAGAGCTCTCCATGACAGCATTACAATATGTAATCCCTTCCAAACGTCTTTTTGCTTCAATAGATTCCAGTTCCACCTTGTAATAAAATTGGGCATATTTCTATTTAATATTAGTTCTCTCAATTTCAAAGCAATACCTTTTCATGTAATCTAGACATCTACTTAAATTCTATCAAAATGGCAACCAAAGTTGGTTTAAGAATTCTTTTTTTTTTTTTTAAGATTTATTTTGGCATACAAGCTGGGGTACAGGCCAGAGGTGTAGGGCGGTGAGAGGGCTCACCAGAGACAGAGCGGGGAGCAGAACAGGCAGATCCACGGAAATAAACTGCTGAGGGGAGCAGTGGGCGAGGCAGGAGAGGTCTGCCGTGCCATGTGGGAATCTGCCTGGCCGGGCATCGAACTCGTGTCGCCGCTGCCAAAAGCTCCACAGCGCAGCGCCTAATCACCGCGCCACCAGGGAGGCCCGCTTTAAGAATTCTTTAAAGAGTTCTAAGGGCAGAAATAATTTCTTTCTACTCCCTCTACCTGTTTAAATGCTGCTCTTTTCTTTTCCTAGAAATATTTAACTTGATTTTAAAAAAAAGCATTCTTGCTTGTGAAGTTGAACAAATTTCTATTCAAACTGTTGAAAACTATGTTAGCATGGAAAAGTCACAGAATGGAAAATCTCTAAAATCCCTTAAACTTCCAAAATTCTCTCGTCCTATTATATTCCTTTTTAGAAATAATCTAACTACATGACATTCTGGAAAGTAAAACTGTTGAGACAATGAAAAGAGAAGTGGTCTCCAGGAATTAGGGAAGAGAGGAATGAATAGGCAGGCCACAGGGAATTTTTAGGGCAGTAAAACAACCCTATTTGATACCATAACGGTGAATTCATATCATTAAGCATTAGTCAAAACCCAGAGAATGTACAACACCAAGCGTGAACCCTAATGTGAACTACAGACTTTGGATTACAATGATATGTCAATGCATGTTCATGGATCGTAACAAATGCACCTGTGGTTCTGGATGTTGATTGTGCTCTCTGAAGGCAGAAATTATGAGAAAACTCAACTCTGCTGTGAATCTAAAATGACTCTTAAAAAATAAAGTCTATTTTTTTTAAATAAAATGTATTCTATTAGATGTCCTGGATAATGCAGTAGTGTATATCCTCCAACTACAACAACAAAGAAAGCAGGTAAAATAATTGAGGAAGAGATTAAGTCTCCTGTAAAGGAAAGAAAAAGTATAAAAAAAAGTCCCTATGCTTAAGGCCTGCCTTGTGACATCACAGAATCTTTGGCAGAGAAGACATCTGTTTCTGTTTGGTCTGGAGATGAGTGAGAAAGGAACCAACAACACTGGTCTCCAATTATCAGCATTCCTTTGAAGACTCATCTTTGATGCTTATTTTTATTCCATTCAACATACACACATGACCATATGTCATTTTTAACTTCATATACATGTATTTAACCTCATTTTATGTAAAGTAACTGCCCAGATATAATACCTATTTCCAATTTATGAAATCAGGGGACTTGCTTGTTAATTCAGGAACTGACAAACCAAAGTAACTGTAAGAGGTACTCCCACAAGTAACTCATTTTCAAAAAATCAGTAATAAAGGCAGAATTTCCATCTTTAAATATAAGAAATTAGCTTTCAAATGCATCAAATATTAGTTAAGTTCTAAAATTGAATGAGAAACACCATTAGTTACACACTGCTATTTTTCACACAGTTGCAGAGTGGGCATGTATAACAAAAAGGGGGACAAGAAACCACATTCAACATATTTGGGAGTATATCAAATAAAAGGCATCAGCTATGGTTACAAATGTTGGAGAGATAAGTTGCCCAACTTTCACGCACAAAACCAGCTTTTTATCAGGTATCTACTCACTAGACTTGTCTAACAGAAACAATGTTATTTTGGTGAATTAAAATACTTTTAAGTGTGAATATGTATAAACATCTAATAATTTCCCTCTTCCTTACCTTCAAAAGTTAAAAGTTTTAATGTACGTTAGCTTGGTTTTTCAAAATCGCAAGCACAGAGCTTTCAAGGGTTGACTCATCTGTCTGTCATTCACACTTGAGATGACCCAAGGATTCCAACTTGGCCAACTAACAGGATTCCATTTGGTGAGGGAATGCAGGGGCCCCCTCTCCAAGACATCAGCTCTTCCAGGATTTCTCTCCAGAGCAGTGGGCTTCAAGCTGCAGGCCTTACACCTCCAGAGAACACATAGACTTTGCAAGAGTTTTGTAGGCAGGGACTATTTTGTGAGAATCACCTTGCAGAGGCTCAGCCTCTAAATGTACACTTTTCGGCCTCCCTGGTGGCGCAGCGGTTAAGTGCTGCGCTGTGGAGCTGTCGGCAGCGGCGATGCGAGTTCGACGCCCGGCCGGGGAGAATCCCACATGGTGCAGCAGACCTCTCCTGCCTCACCCGCTGCTCCCCTCAGCAGTGTATTTCTGATCTGCCTGGTCTGCTCCCCGCTCTGTCTCTGGTGAACCCTCTCGCCGCCCCACACCTCTGGTCTGTACCCCAGCTTGTATGTATAAATAAATAAATATTTAAAAAAATAAAAAATAAAAAAATAAATGTACACTTTTCTAAAAGCATCTGCCTAGAATTGAGAAAGCACAAAGCTACTTTTTTCACACTTGGGAAGGACTTTTCTAAGTGTAGTGAGAGACCGATAGAAGTTTGTTTGTTTTTTTTTTTTTAATTGGAACTCAATTTGGGGGTAATTTTACTTTATTTA
>PVIJ01000192.1:320567-352302 GCA_004024925.1 Scalopus aquaticus
GCGGCGAGAGGGTTCACCAGAGACAGAGCGGGAAGCAGAACAGGCAGATCAGAAATACACTGCTGAGGGGAGCAGCGGGCGAGGCAGGAGAAGTCTGCCGCACCATGTGGGATTCTCCCCGGCCGGGCATCGAACTCGCGTCGCCGCTGCCGACAGCGCCACAGCGCAGCGCTTAACCGCTGCGCCACCGGGGAGGCCCAACTTTATTTATTTTTTATAATTAAATTTACTTATTTTCTTATATTGTCATTCATTTTTGTACAGTGTTTGATTTCTCTCCTCAGTTGTGGTCCCCATAATTCTCCCGTCCTAGCACCCGTAAACCATCACTATAGTTCCTTGTGCTCTTGATGGAAGATTCTTTTCCAATCTCCAAGCCTGCTCACCTTTCTATTACAGGACACGGGGATGTTGCAGACCAATTTATATTTTTAATGTACCATTCTGGCTGATGTTTTGAGAATAGACTTTGGCAAGGTGGAGGTGGGGTGTGGGAAGGGATAGTGGAAATTAACAAACAAGAAATGAGGCTATTTTGGGGCCCAGGAAATAGATAAGTGTTTCGGACTAAGTAATGTTGAGACCTGCATAGAGTTGGAATATATTACACTTTGAAAGCAGAATCAACAGTATTTGGATGTGGGGATGAGATAAAGAAAAGGGTTAGTTTTGATTTTTGTGCAGGCCTCAGTTATCTAGAATTTCACATGAAGAGAACAACATGCTGAGACTGGGTTTAAAAATGGAAGTTGGTGCCTCCCTGGTGGCACAAGGGGTTAAATCTCAGCACTATGAAGTTATCATCAGCCACTACAGCATGAGTTTGATCCCCATCCAGGAAGCTTCCCACATGGCTGCAGACCTCTCCTGTCTCACCTGCCTCTCCCCTCAGCAGTGTATTTCAGTAGATCCTCCTATTCTGCTCCCCACCCTGTCTCTGGTAAATCCTCTCACCACCACCAACCCCCCACCACCACCACCAGCCTATACCCCAGTTCTTATATGCATAAATAAATTAAAAAATAAATATTTTTTTTAAAAACTGGAAGTTGCCTAACTAGAGATTAAATCAAAAAATATAAATAAATAAATCTTAAATATTTGTTGAATTTATTAAAAATTGAATCTGTCATGGAATCAACAAAAAGCTCAGTCTAATCAAGCCATTTAACTTAACAATACAGAGCCACTCACCTTACAAGTGACATCTGATTTAAAAGCAACATGTAGGGCCTCCCCGGTGGCGCAGCGGTTGAGCGCTGCGCTGTGGAGCTGTCGGCAGCAGCAATGCGAGTTCGACGCCCAGCCAGGGAGAATCCCACATGGTGCGGCAGACCTCTCCTGCCTCGCCCACTGCTCCCCTCAGCAGCGTATTTCTGATCTGCCTGTTCTGCTCCCCACTCTGTCTCTGGTGAACCCTCTCGCCGCCCAGCGCCTCTGGCCTGTACCCCAGCTTGTATACATAAATAAATAAAATTCTAAAAAATAAATAAATAAATAATAAAAGCAACATGTAAAACCAAGGCCCCCAATTCCTTCTTCCATTAGACAGAATGGTCACTCGGACCTAGAGAACTACTCCCAAGGTGTGAAAACATCCAGGTACCCCGTATGTTCATCGAGGCACTGTTTACAATAGCAAAGAAACCCAGTTGTCCAAAAATAGATAATTGGATCAAAAAGATGTGGTACATATACACAACGGAATACTATTCAGCATTCAAAGAAGATAAACACATGCAATTTGCAGCAACATGGATGGAATTAGAGGGGATCATACTCAGTGAAATAAGCCAGAAAGAGAGAAAAATATCGAATGGTTTCACTTATAACAGGACTACAGGGAAATCAAATAGGAGAGAGAGACACTCATGGGGGGGGGGGGTGAGCACAAAATGAAGTACAAAAGGACACAAGGGACCACAGAGATGGGTCACGGGTGAATTGGTGGTGGGTTACCCAAGGGGAATACAAAATGTAAAATATATAAGTAACAATAAATAAATAAATATATATTTTATATATTTTATATATAATATATTATATTATTATATAATATATTGTGTTACATATATTATATATTATATAATTATATATTATATATAATATTATTATGTATATTATATATTATATATTATGATATATAATATATTGTATATATTATGATATATTATATATTATATTATATTATATATTTTATTATATTATTATATATATATTATATCTCTTCATGTGAAATTCTAGATAACTGAGGCCTGCACAAAAATCAAAACTAACCCTTTTCTTTATCTCATCCCCACATCCAAATACTGTTGATTCTGCTTTCAAAGTGTAATGTATTCCAACTCTATGCAGGTCTCAACATTACTTAGTCCGAAACACTTATCTATTTCCTGGGCCCCAAAATAGCCTCATTTCTTGTTTGTTAATTTCCACTATCCCTTCCCACACCCCACTCCAATATATATTATAATATATATATATAAATAAAAATCCGGGTACCAAAAAAAGCCCATCAAAATATTGTAGGGTCAGGAGAATTTCCTTTAATTAACACCCTTTGTAGCATCCCAGGAAAAAGTTTTATCCACAAATACATGAACTAATTAAAAGTAAGAAAGTCTCATCAACAGAACAAGAAATGCATTTCAAGTAAAAATGTTTTGCTTTGCATACTTTATTAATAATTTATTAAAATCTAACATATTGATGTATTTTAATAAATTGTTATTATAACAGAAACTATATTCTGTACTGTATCATAATACACAATATAATTTAACTCTTATACTAACTCTTAACTCTTAGTACCTTGAGATCATATTTTTATTGCAAAGTATCATACGATAAAAACAAATTTTTTAATGTACTACACTTGGATAAGATTCTGCCTGAGGAAGTAGGATGGAAGCATGAACTTCCACCTTTCTCCATGAACAAGGAGAAAAAGGAACAATGTAAACTTTCCAACAATGAAAGAAGTGCTTATTCATGTATTTCTTAAGAGATGTGGGGCACATCAAATCACAATAGTGTTTAACTTCCATTCAATATATTCTAAACAGTGATAGAACTTTTTCATTTTAAAAGTCAACATTTACATTATACCCGGAATTACATCCTTTGTGTCTTCCTTGCTTTATGATAAGAAACTCTAGGAAGTAACCTAAAAAATTGTGCAAGGAATATGTAGTTTGTAAAAATCTCTTGGAGAAGTAGGAGTTGTGGGTGAAAATGTTGAAGAGCTGGCTATAAGCATCACTAGATGTCCTGCTTGGCCCTCCCTTAGATTTGCTCAGGATCAGTTGCAAATACCATATTCTGCCTCTCAATCAAGCTAAAAACTTTAAACCAAGAAGCCACATTCACAGTGACTTCCTGTTCGTGTGTGAATCTTTAAAGAACTGTCCCAGTTAAAGCCTGTCTAAAATATTGAGAAGACCGACAACAACCAAAAAAGGATAAGAAAACATTTCCTTCTGTACTGTTTCCTTGACTAGGGAGAGTGGGCTGTTTCAGATCTGTTCATGTTATGACACACTGATTATATGTATTTAAGAAGGTACCAAAACAAACGTATTTAAGATGGTAGAAAAAAAGCTTAGCAATATTTTCTACCATCAATCCTTTATCAGGGCTATTTACACAACAGAAAATTAATCACTTCATCTTAGAGATTACAATGGAAGCTTCCAAGGAGGAAGAAGGGAGGTAAACAGTTAGGAAATGGGAAGGATAGTGGGGAAGAAGAAAACACAGCAGTAGAAACTGGCACTAGATCATTCACTCAATAGTTACTGCTAACCTACTATCAGGTTAACCAGAGCTGAGGTTAACATGTGGGTGCAAACATTTTCCCCCAGTAGTGAAGAGCAATTATGTGGCTGGGCTCCAACCTTCCCAATCCACACACTAATCAAGGGGCTAAAAATGGATTAAACCCAGACGTGAGAGGCTCAAAACAAAGAAGCTCGCCCCCTTCCACATAAGAAGGAAAATGAAAGTGCTCATTAAATACATCTGCATTTAGAACATCAGAAAACTAAGCAGTTCTGTGACAAACATTCCCTTCAGATGGCAATTCCAGATACTTCCCAGGAAATTCTAAAAAAGAAAACAAAATAGAGTGCGAAGGCACTCTGGGGTGAGGGCTTGGGAAAGCCTCAGTATCTCAGCACTATTCCAGCTACAAGTGTTTTCGAACAAGAATAAAGTTCCACGGCTCTGTACATCACAGTCCTTTGCCCAAAGAGGAATGATGAGTAATATCCTTTTGGGCCTGTACACAATGGGGTCCCTCTTCTAGACTAGCTTAGAAGTGGGTGACACATTCTAATGTGGATAAAGCAGATGATATGATATTAGAACTCCAAATTAATTACCCAGGCAGAGATTTCAGGATTCTAAGCCAGGATGTCTGTATGGTGTTTCAGTCTGTATCCCAAATATAACTATAGGAATGGCATGTGGTTTTCTAAGTTCTGTTTAAGAACAGAACAGGTGAATAAAATGTACCTCAAGTTGAGCTGAGAAAACCAAGAGCTCTACCCCCACTAAGAGGTAGCAAGCTGGGTAATAACTAGTTTTTCCATTCAAAAAATGAGGATGCTAGTGTGGTCTCCTATCTTCTCAGATAATTTATGATATTGTTCAGAAAATGTGGAGGTCTTCAGAGAGCTTAGGTACTGCCAATGGCTTCTAAAGTTATGTACTGCATGAACTTCCTTACAAATTCTCTTTATTAGCAAATATTTTCAATCTTAATTCTTTCCCTCTGGAAGATCAGAAAGGAAAAAAAAGAAAGATCACTTTTAGATGAAGGATGACATATGTTGATTGACCTCCCTTCTGCCCCTCACTAACCAGTTCAAGGTGCCCACCTTCTTCCAACATGAAAAGGAAACTCTGGGCCTAGGAGTTTTAGAATAACTCCAAGCACTTTGGAAGTGCAAGGGTGGGTGGTAGATTCTCTTTATAATTATAACATGAACACTGGGACACACACATACACACACATATACACACACTCATCCAAACTCATAATTCACACAGAAATTGCCAGATTTAGTTTCAGAGAGAATTTTCTAGAAATGAGAAACATTAGAGTAGACACTGTATTTATTTTTAACTTTGTAATTTCCATTTGTAATAATTAAGAATACCTTTAAAATATGTTTAATGGTTTAAATTGGCTGTCCATAAAATTAAAGCCATTTCCACCCCAATATTAATCTAGGATCTCTAATCAAAGAACGAAAAATAGTATTTTGGCACACAATGGAAAACAGAAAATATTAAGATTTTCTATTTCATGTTCAAATATAACAGATAAAGCTCTCCTCCCCCATATTCTCTCTTTGAGAGCATCAAAAGTACATTTTAACTGTTTGAATCCACATCTGGAGTTAAAATCCAGTTTAAAAGGCAAATGATTTAAAATATAAACATATGGCTTCCTCTCTACAATGATTCCTAGAGGGAATACAAACAAATTATTGTGTTAAAGGATTTTTTTTAATTAAAAGCGAACTAAGAAAGCTAACTAAGCTTCTACTTTCTCCTGAGAAAATAATAAAAACAAGAATCCCCATCTTAATCTGATTAAATCTAGATTAAAGTGCATCTTTGATAATACTCAGGCTATGAGTGTAGCACTCAATTTCTGAAGAGTGTGGCCTCAAGTCTGTGTTCAGGTTGGAGTAAAGGTTGGCCAACTTTTTCTGGAAAGAGCCAGACAATAAATATTTTTGGCCTTTCTGACCATATGGCTCTGTTGCAGCACCTCAGGTTTGCCCTCGGGGCTGAAAGCAGCCACAGACAATACATAAACAAATGAGGGAGACTATGTTCCAAAACAATTTTATTTATGACATGAATTTAAATTTCACAAAATTTTCATGTGTCTCAAAATATTATTCTTTTGATCTTGTTCAACTATTTAAATATGTAAAAACTATTCTTAAAACAGGTGGCACACTAGATTTGATCCCTGGATGGTGGGTGAGAGTTTGTCCAATCTTCTAAAAACCAAAGTCCTCATATCTTAGAGGAAACTGATGCCCAGAGAGTCAGGGACTGGTCAGGGTCTCATAGCCAGTTTCTGGCTAAAATGGAGAAGTCAATCTCTGGACAGGCTAATCAAAAAGGTAAAGCAGTGATGAAGAAATACTCTTTTTGAGTTTAACTTTCAGTTTCAGCGAGAACTTTCTAGAATAACGAGAAAAATAAGCAGATACTATTGATATTTATTTCTGTGAGCTAAGAATACTACATTTTACACAGTCAACAGGTGCTGTAAAGCAAGAAATATCACAGGAAGATAGTTACCAATCATAAAAGCCTGTCCTCCCACTGGGAAAAATAATTTATTATCTGTTGGTCATTGCGCTGACTCTGAAGGTTCTAGATCACCCTCAGGGTAGGTCAGATAATCCATCAGACTGATTCTTTCCAGACTTCTGGGTACCTAGCATTGGTGATTTCTTTTGCAGTGTAAGGAAGAATATCACTTAGGTTATTTCAATCCTTCAATCCTAGAACTCCAAGACCATGGTCATTGTTAAAATTTATTTAAAACAATAAAGAACAGCAAATGATGACCCATTTAGCTTGATGTTTCAGGGTTTCTCCAACAGTCTCCTTAAAAAGGACACAGTCTCAGTCTCTTTCCTTTTTCTAGTACTTTCCCTCCTTTTTAAAAATGTTTTTGTCTTATTTTTCTTACGATATTCTACTTTTTGTACCATTTTTTACTTTCGTTTTCCTATGACACTTTTTTTTGCCCTGCACCTTAACCAAATATACATGTATCCAAAGTTGTATAGCTTATCTCCTCTTTAAGTAGTATCCTATTTTTAAAAAGCAAATTAACCTCCAAATTAACATGATTTTTACAAAGTTTCATCTAAGTTTTTGATTACATTTTTTCACAAAAATGTACTGTTTTCTATGCTGTTACATATTCATTCAAGAGTTGAAACTTTACACCAGTGTTTTTCAGAAATTCTGCCATGATGATTTTTTGTGAAGATTTCTCTATCAACTATTTTGTTCTTACACACTTCCTCAAAAATACATGGTTTTATACTTTTGTGAAGAGGAAGTGGCATTCTTATTAAGTAATGTTCAGTTCTTTTTGACAACTTAAATCAAGAATGACTAGGAGCTCCTTAAAATGTTTTCGACACACATTCATCCTTCTACATCAATCTAAATATTAAGATTCTTCAGTCAAATAAACTATATCAACTGATATGTTGAAACCAGAATGAAAAATCCACCTTCTAAAGTTGTAGGAACCAAAATGCTACAATCCATACCTCAGTGTTAGGAGTTCACATAAAAATCATAAAACAGAAACACTTTCTACCAATGTTTTTAAGTTAGAAAGAGATGATGAGATAAATGGTCATACATTTTAAACAAAACATAATTAAAATCATATTCTCATAGAGCTGAAAGTGACCCTAGAGAAACAGTCTCTTTAATTTGACAAGTAACCAACTTGAGATTCAAGGACTATTTATAGAATACTATGGGCCACTTGCTGAACAAAGATCTTTCCCACTCAATTGCCACAAATTTCCCATAAGCTAAGTATTATCATATCCATTTTACAACCCAGGAAAGGTATCATAGGAAAACTGACAGTTATCTAGCAGCACAGATGTGCCTACAGCCCAGACTTCCAGGCATCAATTTCAACATTCTCTTAACTATGCCACTTCCATGTAATATTTTTGGAAAATGTTCAGTAAGATGCCACAACATTTTAAAATATTATAACTACAGTACCGTGCAACCTTGATATAAGACTCTTTGCTAGAGAGCAGAGCTACACAAAAGAAGACTGTTTCTTCTTGGCTAAGAAGAGGAGTATTAGCAACTAAATGTTTGACCTGCCTCATGGATCCCAAGACATGATCACACTGAGATTTGAAAGTACCTAAATCCCCAGTCACTGCCTCTAAATTACTTGTGACAATATCATGTACTCAAGTTGCAGATGGCCATTTCTCAAGTTTACACTCTATTCTTAGATCTGGACTGCATTCAGAAGGATACGGAAGCATTCTCGCACTTATAGGAATAAACGAAGATATCTCAGCATGCTTAAACCAACACTGACATCCTTGAGGGCAACAACGAACACCCACTTCCCATTGAGGTAAGGAAAGACTTGGTGGCAAGGATTATTAAAATGGAGACCTTGTAACACCTGCTGTCTTTTAAAACTAGCTGTTTAAATAGAAACATGGTTAAAAGTAAAAGTAAGGAAGTGATTTTGGGCACTCTAATACTGAAATTCCCCTGCAGATATCTTACACTGAAATATTTTAAATGAAGGAGTCAAATCTAGATCTTCTTAAAGACACACAAAATGTGTTTTTAAGGCAGTTGCTCCAATATCTGACCAATGAGGGCTACTTAAACTAAATCAATAGATGGGTGAACCTCACAATTAACTCAGAAGTGTACTTCTTTAGGCAACAAAACTAGCAGAATTGTGTGCTTTTCTGCCAAACAATCACAAAGGACTTCAACTCTACTGAAGACACGCTATCAAGTGAGAGTAGAGGACTTAGGAAGGACACAAAGCAGGCAGGAAGAACTAAAAAGAAAGAGAAATGGCTTCCAAAAAGACTGAGTCACTAAAATATTTAGATGCTCTGGGTATATGCTACAGTTTCGTGGTTTTGTTTTCTTGCTTTTGCAGATAAGGACTGCCTTATTAAACATAACCACAATACCATGTTCATACTTCTAACTGCCAACTATCCAGTCAGTATTCAAATTCCCCCCAAGTATCTTGTGAAAGTTTTTTTAAGTGTGTTGAATCAGAATCTAAATCTAATCACTGCACTTAGCTGATATATCTTTTAATTTTCAACCTACGTATTTTCCCTCCATGTTATTTTTTTTCTTGCAACTGATTTGCTTAAAGAAATTGGATCAGGGGCCTCCCTGGAGGCCTAGGGGTTAAGTCTCAGCGCTATCACCATTATGGCCTGAGTTCAATCCCTGGCCACGGAACTAACCCACATATGGCGTAGCAGACCTCACCTGTCTCTCCCACTATTCCCTTTAGCAGAGCATTTCAGTAAACCTCCTGTTCTGCTCCCCACTCTATCTCTAGTGAATCCTCTCACCCCCGTGCACCTCTGACCTACACCCCAGTTCTTCCATGCAAAAAATTTTTAAATAAAAAGAAATTGTTTAAAAAAAGAAATTGGATCAAGTTTTTCCTGTAGATCCACCATAGTCTGTATTTTTTAATTTTTTTTTATTTTAAGAAAGCTTAGGGGCCTCCCTGGTGGCGCAGTGGTTGGGCACTGCACTGTGGAGCTGTCGGCAGCAGCGATGCAAGTTCGATGCCCGCCGGGGAGAATCCCACGTGGTGCGGCGGACCTCTCCTTCCTCACCCGCTGCTCCCCTCAGCAGTGTATTTCTGATCTGCCTGTTCTGCTCCCTGCTCTGTCTCTGGTGAGCCCTCTCGCCATCCCACGCCTCTGGTCTGTACCCCAGCTTGTATGTATAAATAAATAAAAAATCTTCAAAAAAAAAAAAAAAGAAGAAAGTTTAGAAGGCTAAATAGCTAAATACAGGTCATATTACATTATTCCACCAATATCCTGCACCATGAAGGCCACTTAGCACCTTTCAAAGCCCATGCTACATATACCAGGATAGATACTTGCTTGTCTACAAAACACTGCCATGACAAGTAATTATACAATGCTCTATTCAGGTAGAAGGTGTCAGAGAACAGAAAAACCCATAAGGTAATAAATACCTTACCTCATGCTTCCATACATCTTTAGAAAAAGTAGAGTACCAATAAATTTGTAAAAGATCACTTGCAACCAATGGAAACAATGAGACACAAATTCATTAATGTATGTCTCCCAAAGAGGACAGGTAATATCTGTCGGGAGAACTCAAGTGAGAAAGACTTGTTAACAACATCTCTCTTACCAAGTCTGCATATTGAATATTTCTTGTCCTCTTCTGACTTCCTAACACGATCCATGTGCTTTAGGAAAGTCATAATTCTCAGATTACCTGACAAGTACATGGCAGGTCACTCATTTGGGATGCTTTCTTACCCCCTGCTGCCTAAACCATTCCCTTTCTCAAGGATCAGCTGGAGTCCCTCCAGTTCCCTGCAGCCTTTCTTAATAACTTGTCCCATCTCTGGACTCCTTTAGTTCCTAGTCAGTACCCCAAAATACAATCTCCAGCTGTGCTGTAACTGATTTGTTATGCCATGTGTATTCAATAAACATTTGAGGAGGGCCTTCCATGCACACGGCATTTAATACCATGTCTAACAGCACTATAGGCGCCATGGGAAAAGGGCCTCTTGTGATACCACACCTATCTCAGGAAACAGAAACATAACAGCTAAGAGTGCACACCTTTCTGTCAAGCTGTGCCCAGATGTGAATCCCAGAACCAGGTGACCCTGACTAAATCACTTAATCTCTCAGGTTCTCACTTTCCTTGACTGTAAACTGGATTGATGAAAGTCACTTTCTCACAGAGACACTGTTAGGATTAAATCACCTAAAGCCTAACTATTGTCTTGTCTCCTGATTCCCAATTCATAAAAACTCTGAATTTTGTTTGAAGGAAAATCCAGTTCCCAGTGTATAGGTGGAAGTTCTGTTTACAGAAGTAGTTCCAATTTTTTGTTTGGGTGCCTCATGAGTCATTTGAATGTGTGCATACATGCAAAGATGCATGCATATTGTTTTCATTCAATTAGCAAATGCTTATTAAGCATATACTATGTGCCTCACACTGTTTAAGTGCTGAAGAAACCACGCTAATAACAACAAAACCTTTGTATCTCTTCTGCACGTGAGTTTTTTTTTTTTTAAGATAAAAGATGTTATAAGGGATATATACTGTGGAGATAGATTGAACAAAAGGCCACAGGAAATATGGCGAGGGCATTTAAAATAGAGTAGTCAGAAAAAGACTCTCTGAGAGTAAAGATCTGTGAGAGATGAGGATGGACCACGTGGATATCTGAAGAAGAGCATCACATGTGGCAGGAACAAGGGGCCTGAGGTGGGTGTGTGCCTGATATGTTCACCCAATGGTGAGGGGGCTGCACCCTGGAGCCAAGGAGCCAGGGAGAGACAGAAGGACACCTGGTTGGACAGGTGAGTGGAGGGGGGCTGAGTGGAGAGGGCATGGTGGGCTACTCTTTAACTGCCGCTGTTCCTCTGTGTGAGAGGAACCAGTGCTGAGCACTAGCACCCTGATTTCTGTGCTGAGAGTGGAGTGTAGGGGCCTCAGCTGCATGAACATCAGCCAGAAGCCTGCCACCTTAATCCAAGTGATCTGGCCAGTTGCTAAAAAGGCAACAAAGTGGAGCTAAGAGGACTACATAGAAAGATGACAGATAGATAGATAGATAGATAGATAGATAGATAGACCAGCATATACTATATATTAAGATATAAAAAATTGTTATTTTAAAAATTGTTTAAAGAAATATGAATGCTAATATTTACTTTCCCAAACTGAAGAAGTCCCCTTGCTCCCCACTGAAGTAGAGATACACCCCCCTGTTCTACTTTTGGTGGTCAATGTTTCACAATAATTGATTGGTTAATTTGTCCTGCTGACCTGAACTTCTCCTGTATCACTTCCTGTCTTTCATCTTGCCAGTCTGAAATACCAGGACATGTTTCCTCCACAAACTGAGCATCCCTACATATACAGAGGCTGTCGAAGGCATTTAGGAATTAAAGCTCACCTTGAGAAAGTTTGTGGTCACTGTACCAACCGCATCCATACTCTGTGGTCAATAGTTGGGAAATACATTTGTTCAACCTTCACATTATCATGGAGCTCAATAACACAGGACTGCGCCTGGGAGAAGCCAGGGTGTTTGCTAAAGCAGCACCTGTAAGGAAGGCTAAGCTGAGCCCCAGCTCACCACAGCTTACAACAGACATTCGTAAAGGTTTGCTCCCCTTGCCCTGCAAAAGGCTCTGAGAGTCTCAGAGGGCCACACTGAGAACAGCTCCAAAGGCTCTGTGTTCCTGGAGATGCAGAAGATGACATTCTTGGGGGAAAGACTGGCTGATCCGTACACAGAATTAGGCATGGCGACTAAGACCCGGCGGCCAGTCCTAAAGCAGCCACCACCACACTGAGGGAAAATCAGAAAGTCATGGAAGGCAGATATTTTTTCATACCAGATTTCCTAAAGTTGAGAAGAGGTAAACAGTGGGCTGCCTGAGGTGCTCTATTAGAATAGTAGAGCTTAAAAGATGTCAGAGGATCCTCTACCCACCCACTCTATTTTACAAAGAAACAAAGACCAGGACTCACCAAAAGTCACACAGCTATTAGAAAAAGAACCATGAGTAGAAGCGAAGTCTTTGACCTCTCAATCTAGTGTTATTTTTACAAATAATCTAGGGCAAAACAAAAGCAACTCAGCATTGAAACCTTTA
The DNA here is from genome assembly GCA_004024925.1 of Scalopus aquaticus. Classification (NCBI taxonomy): domain Eukaryota; kingdom Metazoa; phylum Chordata; class Mammalia; order Eulipotyphla; family Talpidae; genus Scalopus; species Scalopus aquaticus. The sequence goes on from PVIJ01000192.1 coordinate 333,044, forward strand.
GAGACAAGTTAAAGCCATGATTTAAAAGTGTGCATGTCTAGGCCTCAGATGTTTTTACTAATCTCTCTCATTTTACCAGGATCTCCCCTGGGGTAAAATGCTCTCCTGGTAGTAAAGATACCTTAGAAAGCTGCACTGGGAGGCTCATGACTCACAAGGGTAAGAGTGAGGGAATTACAGACATGGAAAGCCAAGAAATACAAGCAAGTGTTGGCTTAGTAAAGCAGGAAGCAGCACAAAGGTGGGCTACATTTATTTGTTTAGTCCAGTTAACAGAGTGCTAGACAAATGTTCAGATTTCACAGGGGGAGACAAGTGAAGGAATCTTAAAAATTACAAGAATCATAATAAAAAACTAAAGTCATGAATCATTCATTTCCAACTCAGGCTACCGACTTTTCTATAAGCACAAACACTGATAGACCATAACTGCTCTCCCCACCTCTGATGACAGGCAGAAGTAAATATGATATTGGCAAAAGGCTAGTAAAGAAGTAATCAATGAAAGAAATAATCTATAAAATAATCTAGGAGTATTTATAAAATGAAGAGGGAGGCAGGCAGAAAAGAGTTCTAATGTAAAGGACATTGGTAAAAACCCTCTTCTGAAGCCTGAAGTTAAGTGATGTTGTTACCTAGAGAGCTGAGAGCTCATCTGAAGACACACCTTCCACAGCCACTTTTGTGAGGAGGATAATAGCACAAACTGTGCTCCAATAAAGAGGCTGAGTCACTAAGGGAGAAGGAGAGGGCAGGCACAGGAAGGCATCCAGCCCAACCTCTTCATTTTACAAAGAGGAACCTGAGGCCTACAGAGGTTAATATGACTTGCCAAGGGTGCACTAATGCACAACACGTGCCTCCTCTCCCGTACACATCTAGCCAACAGTTGTGATCAATTATCGCCATTTCCCCCACCTCAGCTGCAAGAGCCAGAGTGATTCTGCGAGCTGTCCACCAACTGGTCACAACTGATGTGTGCATGGAAGCCATTAGCCAACTCTGCACTTGCATAAAGTCATAAAACAGTCTTTGTAATACCTGCTCCAGGGGAAAGCTGACTTGAACAAGAGAATGACTAGCCTACTAGTCAAACTAGTTGGCTGTTTCTGTCAAGCTGACAAGGGCAAACAGTCTATGAAGTGTGACCAGATGTCTAGGTTTACCTGAGAGTGTCCTGATTCATACCTGTTTCCCTAGCTTTCAATTTAATAGTATCCCTTCTTCTCAAATAAGTTTGGATAAAAATGGTATGGCCATCCAAATTCTATGTAACTCCTAATCATCTACAAAGATTTATAAATGTTTGGCGTGGGTGTTGTTTTTTATTTAATACATGATGTGTCGGGGGTGGAGGGGAACCACTGAACCAGTCACCTGTAGTTTTCTTCCATAAAGGGCCTTTCCAATAAAATTAACCCCAAAACCCAAATAATCTTTGAAAGGGCCTCCAGCACCACTATTCCCACTAATCTCTTTTATGTACTGAGGTTCAGTATGAAATTTTCTTTTGGGAAAACAAAAAGAAGAGCCATACTTTAAGCAAGTTTAAAACCACAGGATTACCAAAACTCTGTAACTTCTGCATATTTTTAAATAATTTCATATTATGCTTTACCCTATAAAAATTCCCAATTACATTGTTGAAATAGTCATCTTTTTAGAGAATGTTTCAGTCCTGTTTCTGGCACAAACAATTGTGCCTTTTCAAGGTTATATTTACTCATTTAGAGGAAAAGAGGAAGTAAAAGTCAAAATCATTTTTTTAACTTTCCAATTTGTCCAGAGTTAGCCCTTGATATGCTGCTACTGGACTAATGCTAGAACAGCCAATTCTTCCTTTAAGAGAAGTATCAATTCCATTTATGAAAAAATCATTGACCTAGGCGGCATAGATATCAGCTACATAGTTATCAGCTGCGAGCTCAAGAGAAAGATGCAGATACTATCATGTGGAAAGTTTAAAATTTTTACCTGGCTACCCAAACAGAAGATGAGAAGAACATGTATCAAAATGTCAACAGTACTTCTTCGATTCCAGATGGTTTTAACTGTTTTCCTTTTTATCTAGCTTTTGGTTTGTTCTACCATGATCATAGCTTATTCCTTATGTAAAAAAGTGACCAAGATAAGAATCACCATGCAACCCTCCAACATGTCATTCACCAGGATGGGGAGATGGAAAGGCACATAGGATAAGCTGGGGCCAAGTCTACACTGCTCTTTCAACTATTAAAAGTATAGCCTTGTGGCAAGGGTCCCACCTGTGCAATCAGGTTGCCAGGCTAGGCTCACTTGCTGGGCGTGTGACCTTGGACAAGTCAATTAGCCTCTCTATTCCTGTTTTCTCATCTATAAAATAGAAATCACACCACCACCTACCTCCTAGTGTGGCTATGTGAATTAAGAGAGATGATTCACGGCCAGAGCCCAGCACACAATAAATGTAAGCCATTATTAGGTTTCTGCCCTGAAATACCAGCCCTCAAGCGCACCCCCCCAATCCATGTGACTGGATCTCAAAACAACCAGAGAAGGGCCCCAAAGAATAAAGTCTTTCTTTTCCCTTCTTCTCTGTTGAAGGCAAAACTGAAGCAGGGTTTGCTGTAAGCCCAAGTGCGCTGGGGAGCCCAATAGAATATGCAATGTACTCCAAAGTCGTACGCGATTGGCTAGAAATCCTGCTTTCAAAGTTACAGTATTTCTAGTTTCTTGCCACTGCCACAGCTGCCAGTCACTGACTTTGGCAAGGAGATGGGTGACTCAAGTGTGAGCGAGGGCTTGGCATGGGGACACCAAACCAGAAGGCCTCCAGGCAGGAATCTCTAAAAAGGGCCACCTGCTGAGACAGTTTGTCTCCAGGCAGCCCTCAAGATGGAGGTGGTGGAGAACTAGCAAATTCAGATAAGACTCACGAACATTTCAAAAGGCTAACAGAACTTACCATTCTAGTTTCATAACTTTGAAAAACTATGGGGGAGAGGGGACAAGTAGAGAGAAGACTACACACCTAAAATCATTATAGTGCCTTAACTCTATGACATCAAGAGCAGCTCCAAAAAGTTTAAAATCAAATCAACTTGCAAAGAGTTACATGGCTATCTTGAACCAAAACGCATTACATTTGCCTGTCAATAGAATTTTTCCCCCAAAATTAAAATTACCTCACTTTAACAAAAATATAGACCTCCACATGTTCATCTATCAGGAAATAATTACATTATTACATTAATTACATTGGCAAGTACTGTCTAAGTTGCATAGAACAACCAACTCATTGAGGGTGGCCTAGAATTTTCCCAGTTTAAGCACTGAAAGTCCCACCTCTGAGAAAACCCTGATGGTTGGTCCCTCTGATGCTACCAAAAAAATGTGTAAAGAACACAGAAGAGACACAGTTACAAATGCAGAAGTGCTAAATGCCAAGTGTGTTTGTTTGTAGCAATAGCTCCCAGTTCCTTTTCATAGCAAAAAAAAAAAAAAAGAGAGAGAGAGAGAGAGAGAGACTAAAAACCACACTTGCCTCTCCCTTCCTCCTTTCTTTTTACTCTCCCAAAACAGTTAGGAAAAGGCCATGCATGAATTTATCTCTGAGCTATAAACCCAAGAGCCATGGCAAAAATCAAGACTCCCCTCCAACTTGGGCATTAAAGTGATGAGGGGAGAATTAAAAGGTTTTTTAAAGAGCTGGATGGAGAACAAGGCACTGTTCTACAAACTAAAGCAGGGATTTCAGCCAGGTGTCCCTACCAACAATGATGGAGCAAAACTCCTTTAGTAGGGAGTTTATATAAATGGTTTTTAAGCCTCTGGTGAGGTTAAGAACTGGCTTCTAAGAATTTAGTTTCAAACTGAAAAGGTAAGACTATATAAGGCAAGAAAGACCACACACTTCCTGGACCTAAAGCCACACAGAAACCATCTTTGCTCACGAATCTACCCCACCCACCCAGACCACCTCTTTAACAGGCCTCCCTCTGGCTTTGCCTCCAAACAGGCTGGCAATGCTTAGATCCACTTGAATCTTAGATTGCCTTAGATTTCTTTCATGCATCAGGAGGGGGAGCCAAAATAGTTTGTGATACTTTCTTCCCCTCCATAGTCATACCAGTTTGTTGGGAGAAGGAAGGGGAGGTATTCACAAACATTTTAAAAGAGAAACATCTTGGGAAATCCTAGTCTAAGAAGTCCTAAATAACAACTTCCTTTCTCTCTAAGACCATGTAATACACTTTCCACTGGTGTTGATCTTGATTTAGGAGAAGTTGCCTTCTTACACCCCTTTCAACACATCCAGTGAGAAGATAGAGTTATCTTACAACTTCTAGCTGAAAGCACAAGAGTGTGGAAGGCAGGAGACAGGAGCCAGTCTCAGGTCTACAGGCCAATAGCTCTGATTCTCAAGGAAGACATGCTTCACTTCTCCAGACCTCTTTTTGCATTGTTAAAATGAAAAAGGTCAGCTAAGCTGCCTTTGCTATATGAAATTCTTTCATGTATATGATAACAATAACACCTATTAGGAGCTTTTTTTTTTTTTTTGGTACTTTGAAGATGTTGGAAGTAACAACCAAGTACAGTAACAGTGTGTTGGCAAAGATGACCAAACAAGACAAACTAAAACTAGAAGATTTAAAACAGGCAAATGTCTAACAGTTGGTGAAGTATGTAACCAAAAGGTGGGGGGATGGGAGAGGGAATCCTAATATCAACTTACACTCTTAAATGCCCTAGATCCCAAGGGAACAGTAAATTTATCCCAATTGCCAGCTGCTCTTGATAAAGTTAAGGATAACATGATTTTAAATTGTGATCCCTGGGCCACCCACCGCCCCTCCCCCCCCCAAAAAAACGTAAATACTTAGGGAAAACAAACCAAAACTTTGAATCCAAAGACAAAAGAGCAAATCATTCTGAATCATTGTGATGACTGATGGCATTTAAGTAGAAGGATGTCCTGGCTGGATACTAACTGGCGACAGCGAGGCACCAGATACAAAAGAAGTCTGAGATGTTTAATACTAGTGACTGGCAAGTTTGACTGAGGGTGTCAAAGCCAAGTCTGCCTGTCCGCCTACCAGGACTCTAATACAAATTTCATTTCACTATCTATGAATAAACGGCAGGAGGGAAAAAAGCAAGCTGCTTCCTTTTTCGTAGAAGAGGATGCAGAGAGTTTTGTCATGCAACTTGGTTGGGTGCCTGTGAGTGTCAATGTCTTAAGAACAGCGGAGTCCCCAAAGGTAGTAGGGTGTTTCCAATCCACAGACCACAGCAAGGACTGTCAACCGGTTCAGAAAATCACCCAATCTCTCCTGACCGGGACTCCAGGGCTGCCCTCTGTGGTGTCTCATCCAGGAGAGCAACAAAGCCGATGGACACAGGCAGAGGGTAATCCAACGCTTTCACCTCCTCCTAGGAGACTAGCCAGAGCTGAGAGCGCCGTCTCTAAGGTTCGAACCACTCATGTAGTGCTTTTGGGCTACTAAAGAGGAAGTCAAGATGTCATGTCAAATGGATAAAGACAGCCCCACCACACAAGAGCCGCGGTCTGGGCCGGTCCCGGGTTTGGCCTGGGGAAGGGTTCCTGGCTGCTACCCCTTGTCAATCTCCATCCACTGTCGTCTTCCCACCGTCAAGAACCAGCCTCCCCTCGGCCAGCAACGGCTGGCAGAGCCCACGCTGCGCAACACCGGAGGGCCGGAGGAGCACCTCAAGTCTCCCCTCCCCCTGCCCAGCCCGGGCCAGTGGACGACACACACCCTCGCACACCCGCGCATTAGCACCCCGGCTGCGCCTGGCGTCCGCCGGCCCCTTCCCCCGCCCCAGGCGCGCCGCGGGCCCCCAGCCCAGCGCGCAGTTCCGACAGCCCAGGGCGGGGACCGCGCAGAGAGGGAGAGCCGCAGCCGCCGTCTTTCGGAGCACCGGGTGGCTGCACACACTCCTCCCCTTCGCCGAGAGTAAACAGCTCGCGGGCGCGCTCCGCGCCGCACCCCCATCCCCCGCCGGGTCTCCGCGCCGCCCCGCGCCCGCGCGTCCCGCCCGCCGGCGCCGCCGCCCCCTACCTGGTCGGTGAGTTTGAGCACTGCCATTCTTCCGCTCCTTCGCGCGCACACACATGCAGGTCCCGGGTCCGCAGATGTCACGCCAGGAGCCGGAGAAGCGGAAGAGATTGCCAGGGAAAGGGGAAAAAAATCTGGCTCCCGAATTTGACAGCCCTCCCCCTGCTCCTCCTCCACCGCCTCCTCCTCTCGCCGAGAGGCTGACACTGGCTAGTGGGGTTTGCAGCCGAGCCCGCCCGCCTTTATACAGGAAGTACCGGCTGCTGCCAGCCGGGCCGCCACTGACATCACTGCGCGCTGGCTCGCTCGCGGCCGCGCCGCCTGGGCCGACGCTGCCTCCTGCCGCCCGCAGCCTCTCCTCGCAGCACGCGGCCGCTGGCGCTCGCCGGCGCCCGGCGCGCGGCCGTGGGGCCAGACTGCCGCCTGCTTTCCGCACCTGCACACTGCGCCCCAGGGAGCGGCCCCGGCCCCAGGCCTGCCCCCGGCCCCTCGGGTCCCAGGATGTGCACGGTTAGAGGCGCTCCTCGTGATCCCTCCGCCCCCCCCCCCGCCCCCAGCCCCACCTCACACACATTTACAGCCAGGGACATGGCCCGATGGGCGAGCGTTTGGACACACCCGGAGGGGCCAGGAAAGGCTGCCACTCACATGCCACCAACTTTGACCTAGGAGAGTGGGTCATACCCATTCCCCTAAACCTGTCTCCCTAATCCCGAATCCGCTTGCCCCAGCGCACCGAAATTTCCCTCCTCGGTCGGGAAGCCTAATTCTAATGTTCTTTGTTTAATGCGGGGACACCCTGGACACATTGTGATTATCTGGTGTTTGTCAAATTGGGGTGTGGAGGATAAGGGCTCCAGCTACTATCCAGCGAAGACCCCCATCATTAAATTCAAACACCGTGGGTTTTGTTTTTGGGGAGGTGAAGTGGAGTTACTGGAGAAGAAAAGGGCTTTTGTGTGTTTCCACCAGTTCTGATTCATTCATTTCTATGAAATCCATTGACCACGCCCTTCAACAGATAGACGACTCAAACAACATGGGATGCAAATACAGTGATAATATTCATAATTGTAGTGTTAATACCTCTCGAATTTGGAGCAAATGCTTATTCATTCAACAACTGTTCTGAGTTCTACTTTGTAAAGCCACTGGCTAAGCACAGTATGAAATGGGAAGCACACACAGGCAAGATACCTAGTCTTAGGGGGCGCCTGACACAAACTACACCTAATGAATATAATTACAAAAGGAGATAAGGCATCAAAGGAGAAAAATTGCTTCTGAAGGAATTCATGACAAAGGAATCAGACCAGACTAATGAGGTGAGGGCAGGCTTCCCTGAGAAAGTGACAGGAGTTGAGATTCTGGAAGAGAATAAGTGGGCAAGTAAGGCAGGGAAGGCTCCCAGAAGGCCCCATGGCCCCTTGGCAGGCCATAGAGCAAACCTGCAGGCAACACTGAACAGCACTGAATAGTAAACCAAGGCTGGGGGGAGAGGAGCAGTCTCATTCACACACTAAATGTGGACTTTCCTCCCCACTTTCAGAGCCTCCCAAAAGAGTCCATGTGAAAAGGGAGAGAAGGAAGTGGTAGTGTTTGCTTAGCATCCGCCCATCTATAATCTGTCCATGGCATTCGGATCACGCAGAGAAGGGAACAGAGAAAATACTGCTGGCTTCCACTCCTCTATCATCAGTGATGCCCATGGTCTCTCAAACACAAAATAGATTGCTTTAGTTAGAGGCAGTTCTTCACTGCTGTTGTTGGTTTGTCTATTATCATCCAGCGAGGCTTTGTGTGTAAACTGAATATGACACTGAATTTTCTACTTAAATATAGACGCCTCTCAGAATAGTGATAGCAAATGACTTAATTTGGTAAATGTGCTCAAGTAAATGTGCCAAGATTCATGGGCATGCCTACACATAAATTCTGGAAGCCCAGTTTGAAAGTAGGAGAAAGCAGTTCTCAACCCCACAAGATTCATCATCTTCTTTTATAACTATTTACTAGTTAAAACTAGTATTTTTAACACACTCCTTACTATTCTGAAATAAAATTCATAGAGAATATTACCTACCTGAGCAAATTTCCCCCCAAATAAATAAAGTCTTCATTGTAAAATAAAGCAAAAATAAAAGTAATTTATAATTGACATGTATTTCAATAAGTAAATGCTGTAGCACATGACTCTATTAGAAGACAAAATAAATAGTAAGCTGCTTGCATGTAGATGTAGACCTGCTGTAAACACAAGAACTACAAATGCAGACCAACAGGAGCTGTATTAGCAACATAAATATTAATATTGGTGTTGTCATAGGTGACACAATTTTGTGACAGCTAAACAGTTGTAGGTCAAGTTCTTAACAAAATAAAGAAAAAGGATTGGGTGAAAGGATTGGGTGAAATTTATTGATACAGTGCATTTACCAGAAAGTCTGGATTTAATGTGTTAGCTTATGCATGGAAAGTGACTCTAATAGTTTGCTTGGTTGGTTAAATGAAACTCAGACATAGTGTTGTTCTATATTTAATGAGATCAAGGTAACAGAAAGTGGGTCTCCCTGGTGGCACAAGGAGTTACGTCTCAGCCTATGAAGCTATTGGCAGCCACTGCAGCACGAGTTTGATCCCCAGCCAGGGAGATTCCCACATGGCACAGCAGACCTCTCCTGCCTTGCCCCCTTCTCCCCTCAGCAGTGCATTTCAGTCAATCTGCCTGTTCTGCTCCTCACTCTATCTCTGGTGAATTCTTTCACACACACCCCACCTACACACTCTCTCCTCTGGCCTACACCCCAACTCTTGTATGCATAAATAAATAAATCTTTTTTTAAAAAAAAGATAACAGAAAGCCCTTGGTATAATGGACAGAAACAAATTCTCTTTCCCTGAAGAAATGAAAAGGTTTATGGAGATAGGCATATTGGGAGTGATTTTAGCATGTGCAATCTGTACACCCACTCCCAAACTATATGCCCTTAGAGGTCCAGATGACAGTCTACTTCAAAGCATTGAAAAATACACTGATGAAGGGAGTACCAGAAAAGCTCTAAAGCAGTCAGATATGGTGGTGGAAGATGCTTCTATTGAGATGGTTCCCTTTTTTTTTTTAAAAAGATTTATTTATTTATGCATACAAGAATTGGGGTATAGGCAAGAGGTTCAGGGAGTGAGAGGATTCACCAGAGACAGAGTGGGGAGCAGAACAGGCAGATCGAATGAAGTACACTGCTGAGGGGAGCAGCGGGTGAGACAGGAGAGGTCTGCTGCGCAATGTGGGGTAGCAACCTGGCCAGGGATCAAACTCATGCCCCAGTGGCTGGCAGTAGCTTGATAGTGCTGAGACTTTAACCCCTCGCACCACCAGGCAGGCCCGATTCCCTCATATCTGTTATTATGATGCTGGATGGCAAAGGCTAAGTGGTATTGTTAAACTGGCAAGAACAAGTTGGACTTGAATATGAAATGGGCAGCAGGACAAAGTAGTACTCAAAGATTTTGACCTACAGGGTTATTTGATAATGCCCTAGATGGCTCTGTGAATGAAATACATAGGTAACTTCTGAAATCTTCCTTAATCTTTTTAACAGGCAAAGACCTAGGTCTGCTGCCAGAAATTTGATTTGAGCCATCAAAATAAAGTCATCCTTCTCGTCCAGTTTCCACACCTCAAGCAATTCATAAACACAAAGCCCTTTGGTCCTCTTGAAGATCCTTGCTGCATTGTCATACATACTAAACCTGATGTGTTTTATTAGGGTGACCATGCACTGGAGAAAAGGAAACATCCAGATATTTCAGAGATGACTAGTCACTGTCTCTGAATTAATGCTAACTTCTTGGTCTACCAGTCAAAGTGGGGACTTATGGTAGTCAGGTAATAAATGGAGTTTTCACCCAAATATAAATTGCCTTGGGTTCTATAAGTTTGCAAACCCATGCTGTGGTTATTGCCTCAGCTCTTGAACACATAATTAGAATAGACATACCCAATAACTGGTGGAATCCCCACATTGCTTCTTCCCACAGAACGAAGGTTATTGTGGTAGGAAGGGCCAAGTGGAAGCCTCTGGAATTCCTCTTGCTGTCAGTATAGAAAATCAAAAGCAATACATATCCCTGGAGAGATGTCAAAATTAGTAATACCAGAAACACCAGAAAAGATCAGGAAGATGCAAGAGTAGAGATAGTGTCCCATCCCCATTTAACTCACCTGTTTGGCCTATAAAGAGGCAGATGGATCTTCATAATTATTTTTTATGAACTGTTGTGAATATAAGTCACGTGGTGATGCCAGTTGCAACTGCAGTTCTATATGTACTATTTTTACTACAGCACATCAGCACAGTCCTAGGCACCTGGTAGTCCTCTATTAATATGGCGGGTTTTTTTTTTATCTATTCCAATTCGCACCAAAATCTGTTTTCTTTTGTATGTCAAAGTAGACTTAACACACTTGTCTGTAGGATGTAAATTCTCCTGCTCTCACCACAATCCATTCTGCAGAGATTTTGATCACTATATTAAAAACTGACTGGACCCAATAAGCAGTAAATATCAAATGCTTGAGATGCCTTAAGTAGGCCTGTTAATCCCAACAAATTCACCGCCAAATGTTTCCGAAGATCCAGTGATCTAGAAGGCATCAGAATGCCCCATCCAAGGTGAAAGATATGAATGAGTATAGATTCACCTTCCAACATTTACCACTGAAAATGAGACCCAATTCTAGTTGGGTTCCTTTGGATTTGGGAAGGAATATATATATCACATTGAGCGTGGTGTGGTGCTCTGACCCATCTACCCAGTAATACAGAAGGATGGTATTTTCTATCAGGCAAAAGATAAAAAGACTCTGAAGCAGGGTCCTATGATCCAGAGATTTTCAATAATACTTGAAGTATCGGTGCCAAATCAAGATGTTATGTGGAGCCTCTTGGAAATGCTGCGAAAAGAACCAAAACGCAGTCTTCCTTAGTTTTAGAGCAAAACCATACCCTCTTCTATAAACAGCTAGTCTCCATTTGAGAATAGGTACCAAGTTTGCTACTAAATTTGAATGACTGACCATGAGCCATCAAGTCACTATCCAACCTGCCCATTATGAACTGGGTGTTAATGTCTCCAGAAAAATGTCTGTTTCTTTCCACTTCCCACCTCCTCAGCCTTCCCCAACTCCCCTGAATCCACTCCCCTGAAAACACCCATTTTGACCAGTTCCTCTCAGGTACATCCTGATATCCCTTGTCTTTGGCCCAAATACACTTCTGTGCCTTAAGCCACCCAAATTTCTCCTGCTCTCCAGATCATCCAACTGTTTACTTCTCTCTTGGAGGTTTCAATATCACCTCACACTCAGAATGTCCAAAAATTTTTAATAATGATCCCATAAATTAACTCCTCCCTTATTCCCCATATCAGTAAGTGATATGGGGATGAGATTAGTTCTGGTCAATTCTGTTTTCATCATATCACTTAAATCTGTGATTTATCTGATTGTAGTTTCCAGGACCTCACTTCAGGCCAGTCTCAATTTTTACCTCCTTTATTGGAACAGTCTCCTAGCTGGTTTCCCTGAACCATTCTTTCTAAAATGGACCAATCGCGGCAGACCTCTCCTGCCTCGCCCCGCTGCTCCCCTCAGCAGTGTGTTTCTGATCTGTCTGTTCTGCTCCCCACTCTGTCTCTGAACCCTCTCGCCGCCCCACGCCTCTGGCCTGTACCCCAGCTTGTATAAATAAATAAATCTTTAAAAAAAAATAAAATAAAATAAAATGGACCAATCTTTCTAAAGTGCAAGTCTTGTCAAGTCACTTCCTTTCAATGCCTTTGCATTGCCTTCAGGCTGTTTACAAACACCTTAGTGGGCTTGGTTTTCTAGGTCCTCCCTCTCCCCACCCTTATCTTACAGGGAAGCTGCTTTGCTCAATTTGGGAATGAGCCATTCACGTCCTAGCCTGAGTGACAACTGCTAGATCAGTGCAGAACAGAGCCTGTGAGACTAAACCTGACAACCAAGTCTCTTCATCACTCTCTATACAGTGTATTAAAGCAGCTCCCCAGTGCACAGTTTTTCTTCTCTGTGCCTTTTTCCCCACAATGTCCACCGCATCCTGTTAGTCCTATCATCCTGCAGATCTCAGTTTAGATCTCACTTACCTCCTGAGCTCTCCCTTACTCACTTCACCTACCAAGTTTGGATTAGGCATTTCCCTAAGGCTTAGGTGTAGTGCCCTCTGCTTAACCCCTATTATTGTACTTATCTTTTGATCCTATAATTGCCTGTTTACTTTCCTGACTCCTCTTTTAGGGCATGGATTGTGTTTTATTCACCTTTGTGTCTCTGGTTCATTGTATGTTGTCTGGCTCATGGTAGATGCAAAATAAATACTTAGGAATGACTGCTACTTTGAGTATATCATTTGACCTAACTAAACCTTAGTTTATCACTGGTCAAATAAGCGACTAAGGATGTCTGTCCTAAATAACTCACAGACTTACTTGGTCAATGTATTTTAAAAATGCTTGGGAAAGCGGAAAGAAATAAATAGATGTGTGTGCGCATATGTGTGTGTGTCTGTGTGTGAGAGAGACAGAGACAGACAGAGACAGAGACAGAGAGAACAATTGATAGGGCATTATCATAAAGAGAAAGTGAGAAGGAATGGGATGATTCTAAAAGAGAGGGATGAGAAACACCTTTCCACCTACACCCTTTATGTCTGTGCTGCTGAAGCATGCACAGATTCTTAATTTCACCTTGAACCAGGAGTAGTTGGAATGCTCCAAAAGCTATTGTTACCGGAACCAAGCCGCCTTAGCAGCTTGGGTGCCTGCAGGAGTGGTGGGGCCTCTTATCCCGCTGCTCCGGAGTCAGTTATGGCAGTTGCTCCTGCCCAGTAACTGCCGTTTTTTGTATGGACCAGTCAGTTGCTAGGAGCTGATGGGTCGGTCCAATCAGCTCCAGGATTGAACATGGTCCAATCAGACTTATGGATGGTACTCTGGGAGAGGATATAAGCCAGGATTGGAGGGACCTAAGGTAGAAAAGGATTGAACCGAAGAGGGGAGAAAAAAGATTGAACCGAAGAGGGGGGAAAAGATTGAACCGAACAGGAGAAGACACGACACGACCAGCCCCTAGGAGAAGAAAGACGACGGTTCCAGACTCTGAAGACAGAAGAGAGAAGTCAGTTCCTGGCCTCTGAGAAGAGAAGAAAGAAGAAAAGAAGCACCAGCAGCCGCCCTCCGAGGAGGAAGAGAAGCCGAAGGACTCTGAAGAGACTGGGTCTCCGGTCCTGTCTCTGACGTAGCCTGAAAGGAGCCCCAGAGGCCTGCGCCTGGCATCTCAGAAGCCTGTTTGTTGGTCTAACCCAGCACCTCCCAAGGAGCTGCCGTCCCCGATGCGTTCTGGGTGAGGCGGCTGCCACCTGAGGCTGCAGTGAGCTCTCTGTTTCCCCCATTTGTACAATAAACCCCATGTTTGCTGTTGTTGTTCCTGTAGCCTGAAGTCTCCTGCAATTGTGCACGCGGGTGAGAAACCACAGACAGTGTGACCTGTCCTCTCATCAGGCACTGTGTCCTTTGTTGTATTTGGCCTTTTGGCCTTTTGGGGCTTTTTGGTGGCGCTTGCCGCAGAGCCCGGGCATTTGAGGCCCGTTCTGCCCGATTTCACTATGACAAGTAGGAAATGAGGAACGTAGCAGTGAAGGCATATCAGTTCATTAACCGGTCACACACCTGGTATCCTGTATTTTTACACACACACAAACACACACACACACACACTCCACACATATCTCCTTATTTCTTTCACTACAACCAAGTTGATCATAATGGTGTACCAAGGACTCAGGAAATTACATGATAACAACTCCTCTTCCTGGAGCATCTGATACTGTGCAAAAGAGGTTTCAAAATTGCCAAAGGCAGTGCCCAAATTGCTTACCAGTCACTATCTTGGTTTGCACCTGCACGCACATTTGCAAGACTACTCAGGTTTAGGGAATAACAACAACGTTGGGAATTATTTAACAAACAGGGAAAAGCAAAGAATTACTGAAGTCAACATATGGCCGTTTACCTTACTTAAAGCAATGTCTAGTCCTTTAAGTCCCAGAAAAGTAACAAAGGTGGCTTCTCCTCCACTGCAGAGGTGGAGGTCCTCTTCCAAACAATAGGCCACATTTCCAAAATGTTGTCTTCCTTCTTCTGCAGACGCACAGCAATCAGACTGTAGGCCAGGTTCCAACTCACGAGGAGGACACAGGACACAACTAGAGATGCTCCCGGAACTGCCATGGTGCCCCAGCACAGCACCAGGCCAACAACACTGCAAACAACAACTACAGCAGCCAGACGGCCCCACAGACTGCACTCACACGTTTTAGGAAGGCGCCCGCTTCGGGTCTCTGCCTTCTTCCTTCAACTGCAGTAAAAACAAAACCGGGAGCAGTTTCCTTCATTCGGCTATTTGCAAAGCCTGCAAAGTCGCTGGTCCCAAAGTCACTAAAGATTCCAAAAACGCTCACTCCGAAACTCTATAGCCCCTTGGCTCAAAAACTTCTGGTGTCTGATTTCCAAAGTCTCAATCTTGGCAGCTACCTTTTCTGCCACTGATTCCTCTATTCCTACATTATGATGACTCCCTTCCCCTTCTCCTTCAGTCCCTTTTATTTCTCATCAGACTCTCCACCCCAAACTGCAAACTTAGCATTTTCCCTGGGGCTATTTCATTCTCATCAGCAAACCCCCTCCAGGGGGCACCGCCCTTACTGGACTTTGGACTCAGCCCTGTCGCACATCAACCTGATTTGATTTGAGAAGTTAAGTCATTTAATTGATAAGCAACTTGAAGCAGTATTTTCATATTTGCATAAACAATTGGATATATTACACCTTGGACTATAAGCATTTGCACACATGTTTGAAATAAACCTGAGACTTCAAACCTTTTGTGTTTGCTGTGAACTACTCCACACTATCTCCCCCAACCCCCTGTACCAAATCTTTACCTTCCTAAGCCCTAGGAGTAAATTTTTACACACCTATATGCTTAGGATGCTTAGGAAATATTTAGCAAGTACTGCTTCAAGACATTTAATAGGCTTCTATACTACTGAAATGAAACAAAAGAAGCTTCAGCAAATTGGCTGGCACACTTATATCAGGCCAGGTTTATAGATGAGTATTGATTTATAGGTCTGTTCTTTATTCCTAGCTTGCCCATTACACTGACAAACAATTTTGTAAATATCAGTCACTGATCTCCAGAAGAATAAAAAAAAAAAATGCAGAGGAGTCAGTTCTGACTTACACAAGGAAAAAACTCCAAATCTAGATTCCCTTGATGCAATTGAACCCATGGCATTATAATCTTTGCATATAAAAATGAATCATTCTATCTAAAGAAAGGAAGAATTTTTTTTTTGTTTGAGGTGATATTGATTTACAACACTGTATATATGATTCAGATACACTTCCTATGCACAGGATATACTTCTTCAGATGAACATTACCACATCATTACCACCACCAAGGTGCCCATAGTCTTCTACTGCAGTCCTGTGGCACCCTGCATACTTTCCTCCATCCTCCCATTCCCTCTGGTAGCCTCAATCCTATAATCAGATTTCTAGGTTTTGTTACTGGTTTGGTTTCACCTGACCAAACATGTTTATATTTCACATCTAAGTGAAGCCATCAGTACTTGTCTTTCTCCTAACCTATTTCACTCAGCATTAACCCTTCCAGTGCCATCAATATTTTTGTAAATGGCAAGGGTTCATCTTTTTTTTTTAAAGATTTATTTATTTATGCATACAAGCTGGGGTACAGGCCAGAGGCGTGGGGTGGCGAGAGGGTTTAACAGAGACAGAGTGGGGAGTAGAACAGGCAGATTGACGGAAACACACTGCTGAGGGGAGCAGCAGGCAAGGCAGGAGAGGTCTGCCGTGCCATGTGGGAATCTCCCTGGCCGGGCGTCAAACTCACGTTGCCGCTGCCAACAGTTCCACAGTGCAGCGCTTAACCGGGGAGGCCCTCATCTTTTCTTTTAATAGCTGAGTAGTATTCCATTGTGTATATACCACATCTTTTTAAACCATTCATCTTCCTTTTAGGTTGTTTCCATGACATGGCTATTGCAAACAGTGCTGCAATGAACACAGGAAAGCGTCTACCTCTCTGAATTAGTGATTTTGCATTCTTTGGGTAGATACTTAGGAGTGGAATTGCTGGGTCATATGATAGCCCTATATTTTAATATTTTAGGAAATCTCCATACTGAGAAACTAACATTTAAATAACATTCACCAAACCTCCACTGTGTGTAGACAAAGGGCAGGTACTGTGTGATTCCTGGCCATTCTTGACACAGTTAATACATCTGTCCTTTCTTGTATTTATATACCAGATGTAACACTTTAAATATCAATGATTTTCTGCCTGTCATTCCTGCTGTACACTCTTTAAGGACAAGGCCCATTTCAAAATCATCTTTGTATCTCTAGCACACCCTGCCTGATCAAATAATATGCCTTCAGTTAAATTTTTACTAAGTGAACTAAAATAATCTCTTTTAAGCACATGACTTCATACCCCATGTTCTTTCTCTAAATCATATTATATAGTTTCATCAACCAATAAAGAAAGAGTATAGCAATTATATCATTATTTTGCTGTTTTCAGGTCCTAGAACATTTCCATGTCTTCCTCTTGACCCCCAACAAAGACAACAAAAAAAAAACAGGATTAGTATATAGCAAACACTGTACACACTTTATACACTTTTAAATTATCTTTCAAAGCATTCTTTTCAATACGTAATCTGTGAAATATATTTTTATAATGAATCAACTCAGCGTAACTACCCCCCATTTCAGTGACTTTAACACTTGTTTTTGTTTTTGTTTTTTTAATATTTATTTATTTATTTATACATACAAGCTGGGGTACAGGCCAGAGGCGTGGGGCGGCGAGAGGGTTCACCAGAGACAGAGTGGGGAGCAGAACAGGCAGATTAGAAATACACTGCTGAGGGAAGCAGCGGGCGAGGCAGGAGAGGTCTGCCGTGCCATGTGGGATTCTCCCTAGCTGAGTGTCGAACTCGCATCCTGTGCTGCCGACAGCTCCACAGCCCAGCGCTTAACCGCTGTGCCACCAGGGAGACCCCAACTTTAACACTTGTTAAAGTGACAAAGAATAAGACCAAACTCATACTTCTGATAAAAGATTAAATACCATGTGTTTTGAATTCCCAAATTTGTAGCCTCACCTTTGTTTTCCTTCCTTTTCTAAATCCAAAGTAAAAAAAAAAAAAAACAGAAATTTCTTCTTCTGGGCCTCCCTGGTGGCCAGCGGGTTAAGAACTCAGCGCTGTGTGTCTGTTGCCAGCTGTGCCCAAGTTTGATGCCCAGCCGGGGAGATTCCCACATGACGCAGCAGACCTCTCCTGCCTCGCCAGCTGTTCCCCTCAGCAGTGTATTTTGGTCAATCTGCCTGTTCTGCTCCCCACTCTGTGTCTAGTTGAACCCTCTCACCGCCCCACATGTCTGGCCTGTACCTCAGCTTATATGCATAAATAAATAAAATCTTTTAAAAAAAAAGAAATTTCTTTTTCTCATCACTACTTAAGTATATGCAAAATGTACAACATATAAGCACACACAGCAAAAAAAAAATCACAAAAAATAAAAAATAATTAGAAACTATGGGATTCAAAGTCCCCTGATTTAAAAGTATCTCAAAATTATGATTTCAAAAGTTTTTGACTTAATCCAACTCTTCTCAAGTTCAAATTGATACTTAGTTTATTATGATTTCCTGTTTTGGTGGGAAGAGTAGTTTCAAAAAGGGTTCAATAAGCTCTTTGGACAATGTCTAACTCCTGCAATGCAAGATTTGGAACATTTAGTAATAAATGAACAAGGAACATGTGCAAGACATTTCTTAAAATGTGCATATTTTTAAAAACTCAGGGGAGAAGTGTGTGGCCCAGTCTATCTGTGGTTTCATTGAGTACTTGAAAATAAGTTAATGACATTCAGAGACACAAAGATACAGCTGGGTTTTCCTATCATGTCTGCAGAATGTGTAGCTGTCAACCAGCGAGGATAAAACTCACAGGAAGATATCCTCAATTTTTGTAGAAATGGGTAAGAATTAAGATTTAGTGTCTGACACTATGGTAGCTGGATACAACATTAACAAGGAAATTAAGAACAAAGCAAAAGAAAAGTGTGTTTGCATGTTTTATATTTCCTGTTTGTTTGCTGTATAACTGCCAGGTCCTGGCCCCTGGTGAAAAATATCAAATCCACTAAATAACTCACTGGCAAGTCTCTAGGAGCCTTGAAGATCTATGGCAGCTATTTTTAATATGGAAAAAATTTATCCAAGTAAACAAGCACTATGAATGTTACAGGTCGGGTGATAAAGCCCTAGGCCCCTAGCTTCCTATCATCACTCCACACACTCTGTGAAGTCACAAGAGTTTCTCACAGGTGTTCAGGAATAAATCAGCCTATACTTGACTCTGCTACCCTCTTAGGATTTTGCTGGATATCCACTTAATCTGATGAGGTACTGTAATCTTCTGCCAGTCTCGTGGTTTTGCAGGATAGCATTGGTGAAGAGAGAAAGCAATCAACAGAATAAAACAGGAACAGAATACTTGAGAGATGTAGTAATTTGCAGATCAGTGGGGAAAAGACTGACTATTCAATAAATGGTACAGGAGATATTGTATAAGTTTTAAAAACTGAAGTTGTATCGTTATCTCATACCATACTCAAAAATAAATGCAGGTTGATTAAATATCTCAGAAAATCAAAGTTTTAAAACAAATTAGAGAACAATGTAGAAGAATCTCTTTAAGACTATGAGAAAAGACTTCTAGAACAAGACACAAAATGTCCAAAATATCAAGAAAACAAAATATTTAACCACACACACAGAAAATTCTATACATCAAAATATGAATAATGAGGGGCCTCCCTGGTGGCGCAGTGGTTAAGCGCTGCGCTGTGGAGCTTTCGGCAGCGGCGACGCGAGTTCGACGCCCCGGCCGGGGAGAATCCCACATGGCGAGGCAGACCTCTCCTGCCTTGCCCGCTGCTCCCCTCAGCAGTGCATTTCTGTTCTGCTATCTGCTCTGTCTCTGGTGAGCCCTCTCGCCGCCCCACGCCT
>PVIJ01000193.1:0-28934 GCA_004024925.1 Scalopus aquaticus
ATAAGAATTGTGTGATATAGTTGTGGCATTACTATCAGAGTAAATTTCAGTTACTTCTAAATCAATTTGAAGATTTTATGAACAAAGTTCTTACAGTGCTAGTGCATGTGTACACTGGTTAAAAACCATTGTGTTGGGCCTCCCTGGTGGTGCAATGGGTTAAGCGCAGTGCTGTGGAGCTGTCGGCAGCTGTGGTATGAGTTCAATGCCTGGCCAGGGAGATTCCCACATGGCGCTGCGGACCTCTCCTGCTTCACCAGCTGCTCCCCTCAGCAGTGTTTTTTGTTCAATCTGCCTGTTCTGCTTCCCGCTCTGTCTCTGGTGAACCTTCTCCCGCCCCACGTGGACCTCTGGCCTGCACCCCAGCTTGTATGCATAAATAAATAAATCTTTAAAAAAATTTAAAAAATAAAAGAAAATCTTGACATTAATTTAAAAAATAACATTGTGTTATACATTATGTTATAGAATTAAAAGTATACAAACTCTGAGAAGAGACTTTCTACTCCTAGGTGTACATCATCCATATATAGGACATACACAGAATCTGAATGTATGTGACATGTAGAAAATGTATGTGTACAAGAATGACTCATGCATTTCTAGTAGCATTATTTTTAAAATAAACTTGATCAAGGAATAATAAGAATAAAATAAAATGCATAGATTTTAGGGATACAGTTCAAAAAAAACTTAGAAAAAGAAATCATCTCTAAAATAGATATTTTAATCTGTGGGCAATAGATGAGTAAGTTAAATCAAGAATTTCAGAAGGGGGCCTCCCTGGTGGCGTAGCGGTTGAGCGCTGCGCTGTGGAGCTGTCGGCAGCAGTGATGGGAGTTTGATGCCCGGCTGGGGAGAATCCTACATGGCGCGGCAGACCTCTCCTGCCTAGCCCGCTGCTCCCCTCAGCAGTGTGTTTCTGATCTGCCTGTTCTGCTCCCCACTCTGTCTCTGGTGAAGCCTCTCACCGCTCCACACCTCTGGCCTGTACACCGGCTGTATGTATAAATAAATAAATCTTAAAAAAAAAAAAAAGAATTTCAGAAGGGTTCCTTAAATATTCTTTGTTATTCATATTTTGGAATGTGTCCACTTAAATGAGAATATAAGTATAAGACTACCTTTTGAGAAAGAAGATAAAACTATTTATGTTCTGCAGAGCAGGGTTCTATGCTGGTGCATTTATCATTCTTAGTAGGTGATAGCAAAACTGACTCCATTTAACACAGTGGTTATTCAAGTGTAGTGAACCTACCACAGGAGGGTCACATGCTTATTTTACTTGATACATGGACGCATCTTTTAAAAAAAAAATCTACAATTCCTTGGATATTAGTGCTTAGGACTAGGTTAAAGAAATATGGGTCAACTTAAAATTAATTTAAAAATAATAGCATAGCTGGTATGGTGATATGGCAAAAATTGTGATGATAATAAGTGAAAGACTAAATTTTTATAAACCTTGGGTTAAAAAAATAATCATGAGAACAAAGCACATTGTATGACCATTAATAAGAAGTTATCAATTTAATGAGATTTATAAAGGGAATTGGGAGTCTGGGCAGATACTACTGCTAAATGATCCATGGGCAATGATTCAAAGTACCAGGCATAAATAGATGATATTTTAAAGAAAGGGGAGCTAGTACTTAGTTATGTTTTATCATGTGCAGTGAGAGGTAGTACTTGTGTCAATCACTGGTCAGCTCATGGAGTGTCTGTTGGTCTGCAATATGTCTGTCTACACAATGTTATCTTTAGAAAGAACAGTACAAAGACTTAGAGAAAAAACAGACTGTACCTGTGCAGTCTACTTTCTTTAGTATTTGGTGTAGTGGAACATACATATAGATGTTTAGTAAACATTTTAATATTAATGTAATAGCAATATGATTTGATTCAGAAACAGATTTTTCTTGAATTGTCATGAATAAAATGAACCTTTGAAACATCATTTACCCTTTGTTTTTTTAACTAGCTATATTAATATACACACGTTCATCTTTAATGATTACACTTGATACTTATATGTCAATGTAATGTTATTTCAATAGAAAATAATGAAAAAAAATTGGCTGCAGTGCCTAAACTTATTTATTTACTTTTATCTGAATACAACAGGACCTTTGACTCCTCATCAGAACTTCCTGCCTTCTCATAAAGTAGAACTTCATAGTTGGTGGTGCTTTTAATTTTTAAAACTACCTAATTTTTAAATCATACATAAAAGGCTATTTTTTCATATTATTTTTTTCTCCTGATCAATTGTGGGGCAAGGGAGCAAAATTACCACTTAGAGCATTATCTCTGAAGAGCCATATAAAATTCTATTTATTTTAGACATCTTAAATTCCAATAGCAATGGGTTTTCTCCCCTCTGCTTTTCCTGGGCAATATCCTCTCCTTTTGTTCAATTAGAAGTTTAAATAAACAGAACATATGCATTCTTATTTATCCTGCTTTGGTATACTTTAAGTTAGTTGCTAAGCTCTAGTTTATTTACAATAGTGACTTTTTTCTGGCTGTTTCTCTTCCATGATATTAGTCATACACTGTAAAACACAGAGAATATCCAACTATGCTCTTGCTATGATAATTATGTTCTGGATGCTTTAGCTGCCATCTAAAACAATTTTTCATGGTGGATTATTATGATTCTAAATTCAGAATAGAAATTAAATTTTCAGGAATTAGGGAAATTAGAAAGTTTAGAAAAATTGGCTAACATTTTAATTAAAATTTCGAATAACTTTGATAATGACCAATGTGTTTAGGATTTCAGTGGTCAATATAGTACATTTTTATATTAATATTTTAAAATCTGCTGATAATCTTTGTCTGGTCATTTTTCTCTTTCTTGCTCTTTTTCTTTTTGCTCTTCTTTGTGAGTTTTTCCCTGTTATCTTTTTCCCCTACATAGAGTCCCTTATAACTCAAAATCTTCTTCTTAGTCTTCTTCCTGTGTGTGTGTGTCTGTGTGTGTCCTTTGTTTTGAACCTTAACCCATTTGTTTATGTTGTTCATCCACTAATTTTTAAGTTCTCTCTCTCCCTGTCCCTGTGTCCTCTTTCTCTCTGGCTTCTTTCCTTTCCACTTCTACCATCCCTCCTATTTCTATTCCTCCTTGTCGTGGTTGACAAACAAGCAAATTTATTATGAAGAGTTCAGAACAAGATACACCTGATTAATTTGAAAATTATTCTATGCTAGATTTATTTTCTTTTTGATCCTTTATGTCTATTTGGAACATTTTCCATAAATCTGTCATTGACAGGCTAACATAAATAAAAATAATATTTGTGAGGTACAAGAATAAAATAATGAACAATATGAACAGGGTTCCCATAAATGTGTTTTCCTGAATATTAAAATGTTTACTCTATTTTCTAGTTTTTAAAATAATGAATGTTTTGATGTCTTTAATAGTCATTAAGATTTGGGCCTCCCTGGTGGCGCTGTGAAGCTGTTGGCAGCTGCAGCACAAATTCGATGCCTGGCTGGGGAGAGTCCCACATGGCGTTGTGGACCTCCCCTGCCTCGCCCGCTGCTCTCCTCAGCAGTGTGTTTCTGTTGATCTGCCTGTTCTGCTCCCCACTCTGTCTCTGGTGAACCCTCTCGCTGCCCCCACACCTCTGGCCAGCTTGTATGCATAAACAAAATAAATCTTTAAAAAAAAATAGTCATTAAGATTCTTAGAAAAATGAGTATTATATTCTAATACGTTCTACTTCCAGAAGTCAGTAAGAAGTCTATGTCTTAAGAATAAAGCTAATGAAAATAGACCAATACTTAGATTCATGCTGGCGAAAATCCCAGACTGCAAAAGAGAACTATAAAAGATTCTACAAGCACGCAGATGGAAACAAATATCAAGAGCAAACACCAACAGCAGCAACAACAACAAAAAAAAACATGTGAAGTCACGCTTGGACTTTTTTTTCTATGACAGCACACACCAGGAAACAGTGAAATAATGTTCTTGTACTTAGAGAGATAGAGTCCTGCTCTGGGCCCCCAGACTTCCATACTTAGTAGCGATGTCCCTTCCTAAGTGGAGACAACAGACAGTATCAGATATGTGAGTGGTCTGAAAATACATACTGCCCATTACTCTTTCTGAATAAAGGCTCAGACTCTTAGCCAAACAAGAAAGCTCTCCAAACAAAGATCCAAGAGTGGAGTCAGCACTGCATGGAAGATTGGTGGTGAGAATTTAAAACCCATTTAATTATAAAGCTGTAACAATGAATATAAACAACCCCAAAACAGATAAAATGTTAGTAACAAGTCTTAAAAGATAGGTAATGTAAAGGTAAAAATAACTTGAATGTAAAAAATGACTTAAATCCCCAGAAGATGGGGAAAAATAATGAAGGATTATGGGAAAAGGTAAAGATGTCCTGGTAAAAAATTTTAAAAGTAATTCAAAGGCTTTTAGTATATTCAGAGTATTGCATGCATTCATCACAATCAAATTTGTAATATTTATTCTGAAAAGAAGTCTCACACTCATAATCCATATTCCACACCCACCACCCTCAGCCCTAAGCAAACATTAATGTACTTTCTGTCTCTGTAGATCTCCTAATTTGGACATTTCATATAAATGGAATCAACATGTGAAACGTTGCAGCTGTTTTTTCTCTCTTCACATATTTTTAAGGTCCATCCCTCTTGCAGTAGATAACAGCATTTCATCTTCTTATAGTTAAATAATATTCCATATAGATATTATACATGATACTCATTAGTGCATGGACAGTGGGGTGGGTTTGTTTTTTCATCTTTTGGTTATTACAAATAATGCTCCTCTAAGAATTTGTATTTAAGTTGTTGTTTGAGCATGTTCTCACTTGTCTTGGGTAGATTTGCAGGAGTGGTGAATCATATGATAACCCTGTGTTTAACCAGGCTTGTGAGGAACTCCCAGACTGTTTTTCAAAGTGTCTCTATCACGTTATATTCCCACCAACAGTGGGTGAAGATTCTAAGTTCTACATAGCCTCACTGATACTTAATGTCTCTCTTTTATTTAATAGCCATCCAAATGTGAAATGATAGCTCGTTGGATCTGTATTACTTTTTTAAAAAAGATTTATTTATTTATGCATACAAGAACTGCGGTATAGGACAGAGGTGTAGGCAGTGAGAGGATTCACTAGAGACAGAGTGGAGAGCAGAAGAGGCAGATGGACTGAAGTACACTCTGTATAGCTTCACAGTGCTGTGCTTAACCCATTGTGCCACCAGGGAGGCCCCTTGATCTGTATTTCTCTAATGACTAATGATTGTGGAACATCTTTCTATGTGCTTATTGACAGTATACATATTTCTTTGAGTCATGATTCAATTTTTTTTGTTCAAATCTTTTGCCTATTTCTTTTTCTTTTTTGTTAAGATTTTTTTCTGTAGAAGAATTAGGATATAGGCTAGAGGTGCAGAGGGTGAGAGGATTCACCAAAGACAGAATGGGGAGCAGAGCAGGTGGATCTACTGAACTACCCTGCTAAGGGGGGCAGCAGATGAGACTAGAGAGGTCTGCTGTGCCATGTGGGTTAACCCCTGGCCAAGAATGGAACTCAGGTTATAGAGGTGTTAGCACTGAGACTTAAGCCCTAGGCCACCAGGGAGGCCAGGTTTTTTCACTTTCTCTGGGGAGTTCTTTAAAGCTCCAAAGTTTTTAATTTTGATGGAGTTCATTATCTATGTTTTTCTTTTTAGTCTGTGCTTTTGGTATCAAATTTCTAAGAAGTCATTGTGAGTCCCAGGGCAAGTTAGGGTTAATTAGGCAGCTTCAAGGAGAGTGCAGGCAGGGACTTCAGAAGAGTTAAAGAGGGTTCTGAGATAAGGACAGTAAATTCTAAGAAGCGCTAACCAAAACACACTCCAGAACTGAGGTCAGAAAGTCCAGGAGGACTAAGCAAAGACAGTAAAACTTGAAAGAATAAGACCTTGGACAGGGGAAGTAAGCTCTAAGATAAGAGCTAGAACTAGGAGAAAGAGCAAATCGCAAAGTAGGGTGATGAGATTTTAGAATAGAGGAAAAAAAAGGTTTAAATACCCCAAGACACAGGCCCATTACCACTTCCTTGCCCCCCCCAAGTACAGCATTAAATAAACTTTACTTTCTTTTAAGGATTTATTTATTTATGCATACAAGAATGGGGTGTAGGCCAGAGATGTGGGATGGTGAGAGGATTCACCAGAGACAGACTGGGGAACAGAACAGGCAGATCCACTAAAGTACACTGCTGAGGGGAGCACCAGGTAAGGCAGGAGAGGTCTGCTGCACCGTGTGGGAAGCTCCCTGGCTGGGGATGGAATTCATGCTGGAGTGGCGCTGGATAGCTTCATAGTGCTGAGACTTAGCCCGTTGCACCACCAGGGAGGCCCTCTTTACTTTCTTAAACAAAGTTTGTTTCTCTCTGCTTACTTATCTAAAATGTCTGCAAATTCCTTTTTACAGCTTTGTGGGACAAGAACTTGTTGTGGTTCAATTAATTGAACCACCTAAATTAACAGCACACACTGGCATCAATTGCTTGATTCAAAAACACAAATATATTCATTTAGGTTTTCTCTTAAGAATTTTGTAGTTTTAGTTCTTGCATTAAGTTAATGATCCATTTCAGATTAACCTATGTAAGTGGCATGAATCAACTTCATATTTTGTGGCTAGGCATTCAACGTCATTCTTTTGCATGTTGATATGTTGTTCTAGAATCGTTCACTAAAAAGATATCCTTTTCCTATTGATTTTTCATGGTGCCTTTATGAAAAGTAGTTCATCAAAAATGTGAGGATATATTTCTGGATTCACAATGCTATTTAATTGAGCTATGTCAGTACCACACTGTCTTAATTACTATAGCTTTCAGTAAGTTTTGAAATTGGGGATTGTGGGAATTTCTACATTGCTATTCTTTTTGATTTTGACTATTCACACATTTCCATCTGACTTTTGGCGTCTGTCCAATTCAGGCAAAAAATGGCATCTGAAATTTTGATATGGATTTCATTGGATCTGTAGGTAATTTGCGGACTGTTGCCATCTTAACAATATTAGATATTCCAAACCATGCATATGTGATGTCTTTCTATTATTTAATTTCTTTCAATGATGTCTTGTAATTTCTACTGTATAAATCTTGTACTTGTTTTGCTAAATTTATTCCTGATTATTATTCTTTTTGATGGTGTTTCCAAATTGTAATTTCTGATTTTTCATTACTCAATATATAGAAATAAAATTGATTTTGATTTTGATTTTATATCCTACAACCTTGCTAAACACATTTTTAAACCTAGTATTTTATATATTAAAGATCATATTGTCTACATTAAAGACCATTTAGCTTCTTCCTTTTCAATCTGGATGTTCCCTTTTGTTGCTGTTATTAATATATTGGATAGAAACTCCAGTGCAATATTGAACAGAGATAATGATAACATGTTAGCTAAAGTTCTCTTCATCAATGTCTTTTATCGGATAGAGAAAGTTTCTTTCTTTTCCTAATTTACTGAGACCTTTTATCAGGAATGGAGGCTGAATTTTGTCATATTGCTTTTTCTATCTATTGAGGTGATCGTGTAGTTTTTACCCTTTGTTTTGTTAGTGTTTTATTAATTTGAAGACTTGTATATTAGGCCAAGTTACAAGGTTCACAGTCCTTTTTATATGTTGCTACATTTGATTTGTTGTAGTTTCTTGAGAATTTTTATACCTATATTCATGAAGGCTGTTTGTTTGTAGTTTTCTGTCTTGTGTTATCTTTCACTCACTGGTCCTATTACACTGGTCAACAAATTTTTACAAGTCATGTTTCTGAAATAAAATTAGTCATTTCCTATCAATTTGTATGTACTCAACATGAATATGACAGTCAAATTCTAATTTTGGCTCTAGTTTTTTTGGTAATCTGCAATAAATTGATGTTTACATCATGAAATGCATGCCAATAGTAATAGGCCTATGGTTAATACCTGTAAAAAATCAAATCATAGACTACTTCTTAGATTTCTTTGCTTGTCTCTTGTACAGCTGTTCAGGAATAGAATAGATGGAAGATGGTTTCCATTGTGCAGAAGCACAACTTCAAGACTCAGTTTCAAAGAGTCTAGAAATAGTCTCCATTCTTGTGGGTTATGAGTGATTTCTAAGGCATTCATGAGGCCCTCAATATCGGAACAGAATACCAGAGTACTTTCCTTTCCTAAGAAAGATTCCAACTGCTGGTGGCACTTTTGATGCAAAGTAATTGTGACATCTTCTTCCAGAAGATTCCATTGTTGGAGTCTTGATGCTAACAATTCTGCCTTGTTCTTGGATAAGTCCAAATCACGAACCAGGTCATTTAGTTCTTCCTGTGTTAGTCTGTGTGGGGTTGATGATGCAGTGAAAATCTGGATCACCGCATACTGATGAAATAGGAGAAGAATAGGTCACCTCACCCTTGTCCTCATCAGATGAATCAAGAGAATATTCTGCTGGAGGTTATGGAATAGGAAATCCATCACCATGTGGAACTGGTCTCAGTGCAGACGGAATGTTTGAGTAGACTCTTCTCGACTTCTTTTGCTTCGTTATTCCACCAGAAAGAGGAGGAACCAAGCAGAAGTAACAGTCTTTTATGTGGTTGCTTTGCTCTCTCCACACCATGGGAACTCCAAATGGCACTGATGATTTGTTGCCATTTAATCACTGTGAAAGTTGTGTTGTACATGTAGCACAGCATATATGCAGGGCCCAAGGCTTGCCTTGGCACCAACCTTGAGTCCCAAGTAAAGATGATAAGCCTTCTTCACTTGAGAAGTGATGCCTTTCTTCTGGATGGCAAATATCACTTCCCCACAAATAGAGAAGAAATTATCCACGCTAGTAATACACTTCCGAGGCATGACTGTTCTGGATTGTGCTTAAATGGATAAAATAATAACAGTCCTATGGAACAGTAGCTTCAACTGTCCCCCACAAAGTCTGAAATATTTTCAGTGCTCAACCTTTCCGACAGTGCTTTTTAGAGTGCACTGCTGCTGTCAGCTTACTTCAGCAGCCGCCTGGCAGTAGTATTGCATTGCATCAGAAAATGATGCAGTCAACTCTGGATGATGTATGCATGATGGTATTATGCAATGTGATGCAATATTACATCATTCTAGACTGATTTGGAATGTTGTTGCAGTCCTACTGGATAAATTTACATGGTGAAACACATAAAATGAGTTACATGAAATATCTTCAAAACGAGAGCTAATAAAAATTTTTCAGGGTTATATTCATGTACAGCATACCAAGATATTACAGATTAGGGCCTTTTAAAATCAGTAACAATCTCACTGTTGACCACTATTATCAGAGTAATACTGACCCCATAGACTGACTTAGGAAGTGTTCCCTATGCTATTTTTTGGAAGCATTTGTAAAGAATACATGATTTTAATTCCTTAAAAGTTTAGTAGAATTCAATGAAGCCATATGGGCCTGAACTTTCATTTAGGGGAAAATTTTTGTTTATTAAAGCAACATCCTCAGTCGTTACAGAGCTGTTCACATTTGGTCTCTTTAGAGCCCTTGTAGTAGTTTTGTCTTTTTAGAAACTTGTGGATTTCATGAAATCATGTCATTTCTTGATGTACTGTTCTTCATAATTACCTTAAAATCTTTCATCTGAAGATCAGGAATGAAGTACCCTCTGCATTCTTGATTTCAGTAATGTGAGCATTCTCTCCTTTTGCAACTTAAAAATTGGCCAATTTTGTTTGACTTTTCAAGAAACCAGCTCTTGGTTTCTCTCATTTTTTATAGAAATTTTAATTCTCCATGAGATTTATTTCCACTCAGATATTTTGTTTTCTCCCTTCTGTTTCCTTTAGGTTCGTTTGCTCTTCGTTTTTGGTTTCTTGTTGTGGACTAGCTTATTGATTTAAGATCGTTTTCTTAGTTTTTGTTTTTGTTTTTTTTTGTTTTTTTTTTTAGTTTAGTTATTTACATTTATAAATGTCGAAGTACTGCTCTGTGCATGTCTGGGGATGTGTTTCAGTGAGAGTCAGTCAGAAGTTAGAGATTAGGGACTTCTGAGGACTTCCCCTTACCTCAGCAGGCACAGGGCACTGCATATGCAAGTGACTTTCCAAGGTTCCCAGGAAATTCATGGTGCTTTTCAAATCTTCTCTATCCATATTTTTTCCTTTGCATTTTTTTTTGAGTCAGCCTCTTATTAACACCAAATGGGTTTATGCCTCATGCATATGTAATGTTAATTTTTTTTTCCTTTGCATAGAAGAACTGTGGCACAGGCCAGAGGTAGAGGGGTGGGGAGGGGGTGAGAAGGTTCACCAGAGACAGAGTGGGAGCAGAACAGGAGGATTTACTAAAATACATTGCTAAAGGGAACAGCGGGAGTGACAGGAGAGGTCTGTTGCACCATGTGGGTCAGCTCCCTGGCTGGGGATGGAACTCAGGCTTTAGGGGTAATAGCACAGGGACTTAACCCCTAGGCCACCAGGGAGGCCCAGTTAAATAATTTTTAAAAATAAATATTCTAAGGTGAAGGCTATTCACACAGAGTGGTCTCTGACTTAGGGCAAATAAAGCCTAGAGGATGGAGTTTTCAAGGAGGAATAAGATAGATCTCATAGTGACAGTTCTCTGGGAGTGGAACATCTTGGGGAGTTTCAGATCCATTCTGCCCTTTCCCACAAGTGGCTGCTAGGTTTCTGGATTTTACAGCTATCATAGTTGTGAGGCTGTTGATTTTTAAGTCTAACCTGTATTTGGGGAGAGAGGACTGGGAGTATGGTAAATTGTCTGACCCATTTCTTCTCCTAGAGGGTGCAAACCTTGGCCAGCTATTCACAGCTCTGACCAATACACATGAGCATGACTCATCACATTTTTTGAGGGTCTTTCTGCCAAACATCAAACTGACTGTTTTGTTGTTTTCTATACTCAACTGTGGAAAGATTCTAGGAGAAGCAGGGAGGATGATTGGAGCATCCTCTAGGGCACAACAAGCGACCCCTGAGTAAGCTATTATTGTAGATCTTCAGTTCTTCCCTAACACCATAGAACTGTCATCCTTCCCACCACCATGCTTTACACCCCTTTTACCCTTCTCGCTTCTACCACTTAACCTGTTGTACCACCAAGAAGGCCCACAAATGGGGTGATTTTAATTTTTTTTTCTTGCCCTAATGAAACGTTGAAAGAAAATTGGTGACAGTGAATATCCTTGTCTTGCTCCTCTCCTTAGGGAGAAAACAGCCTTTCATCAGTAAGTACGATGTCAGCTGTATGTTTTGTATAGATTATCTTTTGGGATTGAAAAAGTTTTCTTTTGTTCCTGATTTGCTGAGCATTTATTTTTAATTTGAAGTGGATGTTGGATTTTATTACATTTTTTTCCACCTGCATTGAGAGATTATCACACAGTTTTTTTAGTCCATTAGTATGGTAAATTACATTGACTACAATTTGTACTTCAATTGTACTCAGTTGTAGCTTCATTTTCAATGTTGAACATCCTCATGTAGTTAGTGGCTATCTTATTAGGCAGTGCTGCTCTCCATGTTCTTAGCCACTTTACTAATTTCCACAATTACCCAAAAAGTACCTCAGCAAGACTCCTTCCGCTCAGAGTTGAAAATACACAGTTTGAAAGTTGGGGGAGAACGGAGGAGCAAGAATAAAGTGGGGAGGGAGCACCATAGTCAATGGATGATGGTGGAGGATTATGGGTATTTCAGTGGTGGGTGTTGTGTAGTAACAACACCTGAAAGGGGCAATCCTGTATGTATATTCATACTTGTAAATCACAAAACTAATGTCACTACAATTGAAAAAATAAAGAAAAAAGTTAACAGCTGTATGAATTAAATATTTTTTCTAAATGGCAGATTATAAAACTAAGATCCAAAAAGGTTGTTGTCTCACACGTTTGTGAAAGAAAAAAAAAGAAAAGGAACCCAGAGTATACATCCCTTTGATTTCATAATCTGCTCTTAAAACTTTAGGAGGAAAATATAAACCAAAAAAGAAGTTCTTCATTCTAGTCTAAGACTTGAGAACAAAATAACTTAGCAAGATATGGAAACTCTTTTAAAAAGGCAGAGCCAAGCAGAGTTGAAATGCTCCAAATTCATTCTTGGGCAAAAAAAAAAAATAGGCCTGGAGTTTTGGCCTGGGTTGGGATGAGTTGGAAGAGAAGTGGAACTGGAAGTGACGACCTGTATTTTTTGCGTATGGAGACATTAGAAACCAAAGTGTAAGTGTTGGCCAAAAAAACAGGATAGTTCAGAACTGCCAAATCCAGGGGCAGAAAAAAAGGGTGGGATCTGAAATAAATGACCATCAAAAGTATTTAGTTCACTGAAACAAAATGACTTATGATGTGACAACAAGAATGTTGTGCCAAGGCAAGAGTGTACAAAGGAAAAAGAGCCTTTACCTGAATCCTACTGGTGTGGTGGAGACATTAAAGATGGAGAGAGTCATCAAGACATCAAGTTTCTAAGGACATCCATGGTGGCACAAAGGGTTAAGCGCAGCACGATGAAGCAATCAGCAGCCACCGCAACACAAGTTCGATACCCGGCCAGGGTGCTTCCCATGGCTCAACAGACCTCTCCTGCCTCTCCCGCCTCTCCCCTCAGTAGTGTACTTAAGTCCATCTTTCTGTTCTGCTCCCACTCTGTCTCTGGAATCCTCCCACCACCCCACACCTCTGGCTCCTCTCACCACCCCACACCTATGGCCTGCATCCCGGCTTATATGCATAAATAAATAAATCTAAAAAAAAAAAAGACATCAAGCTTCTAGACATCACTGCACACCTGCTGGAATTATTAAATAGGAAACAGAAAAGGCTGTTGGTAAACCTGGCAACTCCCTAAACATGCCATGAAGATAGGTGATGTTAACTTCATCACTAGGTGAGAGCTAATTTACTCCATGGGAAAACCTACAGCCACACCAGGATCAGGGACCAGTTCTGTCCCTTGTTATAAGGAATTTAAAGAACTCTAATCCAACAACTCAAATGACACCTTTGCTACTGGCCCGGCTTTGCTCTGTTCTTCTGAAACTTGAGTTATTCTACTCTATTCTTGCTATTAACAGTATCATCAAAGTTCAAAAGCCTTTGTCTCATTGCCTGTTTTCTGGCCTTTCTTACATTGATTGCTGGCCTGTGTCTCAACAGCACCTTCAGTCATAGTTCTTGTCTGTTTCCATACGTGGTAGGAAGTTGTTTAAACTTGAACTTTATTTTTGTTTTGTATTTAACATAAATTTCTTTTTGTGTCAGCTTCAGTAAGTTTTTTAAATCAAATGATCTGTCTCTTGATCTAAATTATCAACTTTCATGGACTCACAGCTGTCCGTAATATTTTGCCTTTTTCAATGCCGAAGGGATCTATAGCAATGTCTACTTTTTATTTCAGTTATTAGTACTTTTGCCTTTCTTATTTTTGTTAATTGTCTTACGAAGGATTTATCAATTTTATTAATCTTTCCCCTCCCCCTCTTTATTCCTCATCCTCAGGAAAAGAGCTCTTAATCTAAGGTGTTAAAGTAGCATTTATAGAGACTACTGGTCTGGGAACTTTTCTCCTCAACAGTTTAATGAGCCACATGGTGCAAGTTAGCACATATCAAGAATCACCCTTATCCTTTCCCTCCCTCCCTCCCTCTTTTCTTTCTTTCCTGTTTTTCCTTTGTTTATTTTGCAAAGCATCCATAGCCTTTGACTCTCAGTAAGAAGCTCTGCTTTCTCTCTGTGTAACATATGTGTCAGATCCTACTGTGCTTCCATCTGTTCTAATTCAGCATAACTTCAGGGATAGGGAAATATTCAAGGGTACAAAAACAAAATGCTGGCAGAATAGCTATTTCATTTTGTTAATAAACACAAAAGGAAAAGAAAAACAAAAAATTCTGACTTATCTTTGTAATTTCTTAGAGAAATGTTTAGTGTTAAAATATTTAATTGAGTCACTACTGCAGTTTATGTGTCAAAGACTTGGAACACAAAAGGGGTGGCATGTGAAAGGGGGAAGAACATTGCAGAGGTGATCTGACTACCTTCCACCCTCAGAAGAAAGCCTGACCTGGGATGGAAACAGGACAAAGGTCAAAAGTCTCCAAGGATTTGTAAGAAAAACCTCTTGCCCTAAAATGAACAGGCTAGCAGGAAAAATTAAAGTTCTTTACTGGACTGGTCTGAAAATTGTCATTTCTCAGTAGGCCTTGGATGCTTCCAGATGAGCTGGTCAAATCTGAAATTCTGTACAACAAATTCCACCCTGTGTTCCCTTGGAAGGAAACTCTCTTGAGATAAGATCAGCCTGGGTCATCTGGTGTTATCTTCTGTTGAGGAAAAAGAAAGAAATATGTATGCCATTCTAAGGCTAAAGAATTATACTTCCGTTGCATTAAAGTGCAAACCCATGCTAATTTTCCAAGTGCAACAGTGACATCCAGTGGACAAAATACTACAGTCAGTTACCAAATGATGAAAATATTTTGTTACCAAAAAAAAAATGCTTAAACATTTTTCCTTCAATATCTTTCCCCCAGGGGCCTCCCCGGTGGCGCAGTGGTTAAGCGCTGCGCTGTGGAGCTGTCGGCAGCATCGATGTGAGTTCGACGCCCGGCCGGGGAGAATCCCACATGGCGTGGCAGACCTTTCCTGCCTTGTCCGCTGCTCCCCTCAGCAGTGTATTTCTGATCTGCCTGTTCTGCTACCCGCTCTGTCTCTGGTGAACCTTCTCGCCGCCCCACACCTCTGGCCTATACCCCAGCTTGTATGTATAAATTAAAAAATATATATATCTTCCCCCTAAATAATGGTGACTAATAGAAAAAGTTTCCCATATTTATACTAAAAATTTTGTCAGTGACTCATGTCTATGGAATTATAGCAATGTCTACTTTTTATTTCAGTTATGGGTAATTTTTGCCTTTCTTATATTTATTATTTTTCTTACTAGTGACTTATCAATTTTATTAATCTTTTCCCCTCCCCACCTTTACTTCTCATCCCCAGGAAAAGAGCTCTAAACTAAAAGTGTTGAAAGTAGTATTTATAGTGATTTTTAGTCTAGGAATTTTTCTCCTCAAAACAGTTTAATGAGTCACATCGTGCAAGTTAGCACATATCAAGAATCATTCCTATTCTCTCCCTTTCTGCCCATCCACCCTCTCTGCCTCCCTCCCTCCCTTCATTTTTCCCTTCCTTGGGTCCCACAGAGATTAGCTCAGCAGGATTATTAGTTGATATCTGGCACCCAGTCCACAGGCCTCATCTTGTTCAGGGAACAAGAACTGGTCCTACCCACCTACTTTCCTTTCATTAAAATTCTGATGAACTGTTCTGACAGTAGCCACAGAGACTGTGGAGGTACTTGGAGAGCAAAGTGAAATAGCAGCTCTTAGAGACAGGAGTTAGAATATAAACTGGACGATAAAGATACAAATAAGAATTCTAGGTAAGATAATTACCTGAGGATGAGGAGTTTCTTAATTCTATACTTTAATACACTAACCTAGAGCAAATGTAGCAAACTAAGTAAGTAAGGCACATTATCAAGTAAGCTTTACATTGTCCTTTGTTCTCCTTCAAGTTTCATTAAGCTCAGAAGACCTAGAGAATGCCCTGCCCTTCTCTGGAAGATATGACTGGTTCCAGTATTTAAAAGGGCGTCTAATGCTCATGACTAATGAAAGCTCCCCCTTGCTCAGTATGTACTATGAGTTTATTTTGTCCGATATTCTTCAGCTCTCTTCTGGTTACTTTCTCATCATTTTACTTTCAACTTACTTGTATCTATAAACCCAAACTGTGTCTCTTATTATTAGCATGTAGTTGGAGCCTATTTATCTCATAGCTCTGTCTTTTAATTGGTGTGCTTAATTCATTAACCTCTACTGTAATTACTTGTGTAGTTAGATTTATGCTTGCCATTTTCCTATTTGTTCTCCTTATCTTGTGTCATTTTTGTTCCTCTTTTCCAACATCACTGCCTTCTTTTGCATTAAGCAGATATTCCTCACTGTACCATTTTAATGCCTTTGTTCATTTTTAGCTCTTTTTTCTTTTTTGTTTTTTTTTTAACTCACTCTAGAGACTATGTTATGTATCTTTAATTTTTCACACTCTACTTCAGGTTAGTTAATATGGACCAATTCCACTAAAATACAAGTAAACTTGAGCCTCCCTGGTGGCACAAGGAGTAAAAGTCAGCACTATTAAGCGATCACCAGCCACTACGGCACAAGTTCGATTCCCAACCAGGGAGCTGACCCACATGGTGCAGCAGACCTCTCCTGTCTCACCCACTGCTCCCCTCAGTAGTGTATTTCGGTACATCTCCCTGTTCTGCTCCCCACTCTGTCTCTGGTGAATCCTCTCACCCTCTGCACCTCTCGCCTATGCCCCAATTCTTGTGTGCATAAATAAAAATAAATCTTTAAATATTTTAAAAAATACAAGGAGCCACCAAAGTAAAAAATGGGAAGAAATGTTGTCTTCCAGGGGAAGGACACACATGAGCAAGGCCTGGGCAAGAAATAGCCTGTGCATTAGCATGAAATGCAACAGCAAAGTGGAAGAAGAGATAACAAGGTCCAGATCCTGAAGGACCTTGGATACCACGCTAAACCAAGGGGGCAGGAGGCTGGAGGGGCACAACTAATTTCAAATACAGAGAGACAAAGGGTCCCATTTACATTTCAGCTAGAGCACTATAAGAGCGGCATGGAGGATCAAATTCAGGAGGCACAGAGGGACCAATCAGAGCTTTCTCAGTCATCCTTCCTCTGAGTTTTTCTTGATTGCCCAATATAGCTTCTGTGAATCCTCAGGTAGGGCTAAGAGTCAGACCCTTAGGCCCATACACAGTCTACCTTTAGCTTGTGAAGCTCCAAGGTAAATTAATTGCAAGTGCTGGAGACTCACTATGTGCAAAGTCATGCAAGTGAATGCTCAGTTACTCAGAGGCCATCTACTGAGCTTGCACATAATTAGACCCATGTCCCATTTCTTCCTTACTTAGTCTCATTTATTGGTTAATTAGTCTCTTCATTTTATGGATAAAGAAATAAATAAAAAATAGGTAATACACTTCTCTCTTTTTATAGCTAAATAAATAATGGAAGAGTAAATATTTTAAATCAAGATTTCAAAGGAACTTGTCACTACCAGTGTATTTTCACTAGTCCTCACTCTAGCTTCTAGAGTAGATTTTAAATATCCCTTTTTTCCAATGTTCATTAACTCTCTTGTCATTAAAACACTCTAAGGTGATTAATTTTTAATTAATAACATGGCTAATTTTTAATTAATAAGGTACTTCATTTACTTTTGTTTTAACAGATTTATTTCAGAGGAGACTATTTGAGGCACCTCCAAATCCCCACCTGATGAGCAATTTTGATTAACATTCTTTTTTTATTTTTAAAGATTTTTTTTTATTTATGTGCACAAGAACCGGGGTGTAGGCCAGAGGTATAGGGTGGTGAGAGGATTCACCAGAGAGAAAGCGAGGAGCAGAATAGGCAGATCGACCTAAGTACACTGCTGAGGGGGAGCAGCGAGTCAGGCAGGAGAAGTCTGCCATCCTGAGTGGGAATCTCCCTGGCCGGGGATCGAACTCATGCTGTGTCGGCTGTGGACAGCTTCAGAGGCCGAGACTCAACCCGTTGCGCCACCAGGGAGACCCAATTTTGATTAAAATTCATATAGGCAAAGGGCCACCCTGGTGGTGCAGAGGTTAAGTTTCAGCACTATCAAGCTATGGCTAGCCACTATGGCCTGAGTTCAATCCCAGCTAGGAAGCTGACCCACATGGCACAGCAGACCTCTCCTGTCTCTCCCGCTGCTCCCCTCAACAGCATATTTCAGTAAATCTGCCTGTTCTCCTCCCCACTCTGTCTCTGGTAAATCCTCTCACCTCCCACCCCCCTGTACTTCTGGCCTATACCCCAGTTCTTATATGCAAAAATAAATAAAAATAAATCTTTAGAGAAATTCATACAGGCAGGAAATGGAAAATAATCAATAGTCAAACTACTCAAAAGCACCAGTTGAACTGATCTGTATCCAAGGTAGGTATTTAAGATATTCTCTCTTTGAATGGATGCTTTTCCAGTCCATCAGTCAAATTTGGAAGTGACATGAAATGAGGATGCTAAATACTGGACAGCAGTCTAGGGATCCAAACATTATTAAAATAATGATGCAAAATAAGAACTAAACTTATTTGCAATGTATGAGCATTGTGCTACTTAAGAGTGAGTTTGTCTGTATACAGTAGAAACCAGATACTGTTATAATAGTTTAATCAAACATGTAATGTGCAGGAGGAGGAAGCTGATAGTAACCCAAGCTTGCCAGACAATGCCTGGGGGGCTTTCCCTCTGCAGGGGGATTTACACACTGAACCCTGCTCTTAGAAGTTCATTCAGATGATGAGGGGGCTCTAAGCCACGCTTATGAAGAATGCTTGAAGAAACCAAGGTGTTTATTCTGGAGAAAAGAAGTTTAAAGTCTTATTCTGTGAAAGGGGAATCAGACTTTCACTGGGCTATTTCAGAAGGCAAAAGTAAGACCCGTTGGATAGATGCCACAGGAGGCAGATTTCAGTTCAAATTGACAAGGTTTGAAATTTTGTGATACAACAAAATAATACAACAAGTAATACAACAAGCTATTCAAGCAGATAACAAATTTCTAGTAATATTAGAAATAATATTGACTCCTTGGCTTGACTAGGACTTCCTTGCATACTGGCTATGTAACAGGGTGGTCCCCAGGAAAAAGGGTGTGTCCCAGATTCCCTGTCCCACCCAAGGTAGGGTGGAACTGAGCAGGATATAAGAAGCTTGAGAAGAGAGACAGGACACACACACAGAGGACACACACAGAGGAGACACAGAACACAGACAGCAGACAGGAGGAGACGGAAGAAGGATGGAAAGCCAGAAGAGGCCCAAGGAGCAGAGAGACTTGTAAAGAAGCTGCACTGGCCTGGACTGATTGAAATAGACGTGGGTGAGAGAAGCGTGAGGAAGTTAACGATGGCTATGTTGATTTTGGTTTTGATTTTGTTCTGTTCCTTTCAGAATTGTCTGACTGTTTCTGACCCTTTTGGATGGGCCCCTGCCGAAAGGTAATTTGGTTCCTCCCAGAATTGTCTGGCTGTTTCTGACCCTTATGTATGGGTTCCTGCCAAAAGCTGTTCTAGACTTTTGGCAGGCTTTCGAGACTTGCTTTGGGCAAGTCCCACTGGGTGGACTTGTACCCATGAGGAGTTGGTTAACATTGGGTGTTTGACTTAGAAAATATATTCTTTTTCTTCTCTGTCTTTTCTAATTGTATTAAAGTCTGTTTCCACAAAAGGTCCTAAATGCTTTGTATTGGTGCGGCGGATGGCAGAGCCCATTTAGAACAGGGCAGGTCTGGGGTTTCGGGGGGTGCCCTCTCCCTGCCCTGTAACAGCTAGACACCCAGCATTATTCTAAGTGCTTTACATGAATTAACTTGTTTTATCCTCAAAATCATTCTAAAAGGGATTACTATTATCCAGATAAGGAACTAAACTTATTTGCAAAGACCCCGGAGCCAGAATGTGGCAGATTTGAATCCACAGAGACTGACTCCAAAGTCAGAACTGCTCTGTATTCAAGCCAAGGCTTGTTGGTTAATGGTCAGGGTGGGGTAGGGTGGGGTGGGGTGAAGGGTGTCTCAGGCGGATCAAAGACATGCTAGGATGAGGTAACTTCCATGAGACTCATAGCTATGCTTATTGAAACTTTGCTGTGTGTCAGGCACTGTGCTAAACATTTTCACTTCCATTAAAAGAGTCCAGTGAAGCACCAGCACAGTGATATGCACAACACAACACTCAGTCATGGCGATGATCACTTTTAATTCTCTCAGCATGGATTTAGAGGTCATCTAAATAAGTATTATTATGTCCACTTTGCTAATGGAGAAACTGGTGGCTTGAGAGATAAAGCAAGTTACCCAAGGTCAGCCAGCAGCAAGTGCCAAATCCAGCGTGTGAACTCAGCTGCCTGACACTAAGCCTGATTCTGCCCACTAGGCCACATTTTCACTAACACCCACCCTTCCAACCTGTACATTTTGTGGTTCTGTGAAATCAGTGAGCAAATGATAAGTTTCACTGAAAAAAAAAAAAGTCAATGTATGCATAGAAAATTTAAAAAATGGGTAGACCATTCGCTATCTGAAGTCAAATCTTAAATAGGCATAATAAGTACATATTAGAAGTACAATGAAATTAAATGGAGTTTTTTTTTAACCCACTTATTTGCCAACTAACCTTTACTTTCCTAGTTCTTTTCTTTACAAATACCACCTGGAAATTCCTGGGTGCCAATAAATGAAGAGAAACCTCGAGCCAGAACAGTGATCCTGAGTTACAGTCAAATGGTCCTCAAGGATCTGAAGTGAACATAAGGGACTCCCTGGTGGCGCGGAGGTTAAAGTCTCAGCACAATGAAGCTATTGGCAGCCACTGCAGCACAAGTTAGATCCCCAGCCAGGGAGCTAACCCACATGGCACAACAGACCTCTCCTGTCTCACCTGCTGCTCCCCTCAGCAGTGTATTTCAGTAGATCTGCCTGTTCTGCTCCCCACTCTGTCTCTTATGAATCCTCTGACCTCCCCACACCTCTGGCCTACACCCCAGTTCTTGTATGCATAAATAAAAATACATACTTAAAAAAAAAAAAGTGAACATAAGCCCAAGGAAGTAGAGTCTAAAAGCCCTTGAGGACACAGGACTTGAGACACCCACAGACTCTCAGACTGAGCAGAACTGTAAATGAACTCTCTGTAGAAAGATGGCATCCAGGAAAAGCTCTGCCTACAGAAGGGAGAAGAAAAACTCCACTTACTGGTAGTGTAAGAACCTGATTAGGAAAAGGCGAACTAGCAAGGCCATTGATGGAAAAGAAGTCACCAGAAAAATTGAAAGCTAAAGTCTGTTGGGAGTGACTATGGGTAAAAATTTGACTTCAAGGTACAACATCCAAAGGTCAAAACAAAAACTCAAGTCATATAGAACCAGTGAAACCCAACAGAGCCTAGAAAAGCCAAATAAGGGAAAATGACCCTGTAAACATATCTTCAGAGCTCTTAGAATTTTCACAATAAATAACTCGAAAAATGAACACAGTAAAAAATTAGAAAGAAAACGACATCTGTGAGAAAGAATAAGCAGAGCCAACAAACAATAAGTGAGACAAGCATCCAGACACCAAAGCGAGGGAGACATACAAAAGTGTCCTTGTGATCCTCACAGAGGGAACAATGGAAACTGGGGGGAGGGGAGGGGAGAGGAAGAGACATTGTGAAAAAGAAGAGAGGGAATGAAAGATGTGGGGAAAAGTCAACCAAAAGGTAAAAAAGAGAAAGAATACACAAAGGAGAATTTAAGAAATATGAAAAACAGATTGAGAAGCCCCAGTATGTCTCTCTTTAAAACTTCAGAAGAAGAAAGTAGAGAAAATGGGAGAGAAGCAATTCAAAAAGATGATGGTAGAGCATTTTCCTAGATGTGAATCCTAACACTGAAATATTCCACTGAAACTTCATTAGAATAAATAGCAGCAAACCAACATGAAGATACCCTGAAGTTAAATTGCAGAAATCAAAGATAAAGTCTTTATCACTACTGAGAAGTGGGAGGTAGGAATGGGACGCTGATTACACAAAGAAGAAAAATAGACTGTCATGGATTTCTCATCATTGGAATTTTATTAGCAATTACAGGATCCAGGGAAAAATGGAGTGTGGAGAAAAACAGGGTTCAACAAAGTGAGAAAGATTCTCAAAAGTTCCGATTCTGATACCAGAATGTGAGTCGGCTGTTAAGCAGTTTGGCTCGGTATTCTATCTCCAGACGGGAGAGTTTGAAGAGGGTCCTTCTCTGTCAGGAGGAAAACAAGTAACAACATAAAGTTACTATATCTTCTTGTTGCTCTTTGAAAAACCACCGCAATTTTTTTCTGTTCAGGGACAGACATCTCTTCAGTGTCAAACCATGTTCCACAGAACAGCTCGTCCGCTTGACCTGTCATTTATGAGAGAGACTCCCTCTTATTTACCGCCACTCTGACATCACCCCTGGATCAGACATTCTGTTATGTACCTCAGAAACATCCGGCTTCACAAATTTCTTTATTTTTCCACATAACTGTGCCACAAAATAGAAATACAGGTATTGGTTTTTCTGATTATGAAAGTAAAAGCAGTCAGAAATACACGAGGGGAACTTGGGATACTTTCTGGACTCAGATGCACAAAAACACATTTTTTTTATTTACTATGACTGAACTTCCTCTGGAGTTCTCATTCTATAAATGTAGGGTGAAAATGGAGTAGGGCTGTAAACTTGCCAATGTAAGGTATTCAGTTTCTGTTTTCAACGTCTCATTTCAGGTGAGTGTATCTGGCCAGTCTTCTGGAATCTACTCTTGAACGTTTGGACTTCAACTCTCTTACAACTTTTCCACCTCTACGGTCATTTACTCTAGTCCCAATTTTACTGCCTCTGGGGAAGGGCCTCTTCCTGACACATCAACTACAAAGAGGGAAGAAGGATGTTTTCAGACATGCAAAGACTCAGAAAAACAAACAAAACTCTTTTGCATTTTTCTTAGGAAGTTACTGGATAATGTGCTCCTCTAAAACAAAAGTATAACTATAAATGAAAATGACTTACACACTGGACACAGGAGATCAAAGATAAGGAAGAGGTGGAAGGCATCACCAGGAGGATAGTAAAAAGAGACCCCAGGATGACAGTGGTGACCAGGCAAGAGGTCGAGCCAGATCAGACTGGAGTAGGTCTCCGGTGCCAGCGATGAATGTGTTGGAGGGTAAGACCAGTGTAATATGTGATGTGTCAGAACTTGAAAGGAGATTTCAGATAATTATCTCTTTTATAAGAGTAATAAAACTAAAAGGTAGAAGATTTGTGTTGAAAAAATGCATACCCTTCACAGCTAATGTTAAGTTCAGAGGCATGTGTGTAGCTGCAGGGTGAACTAAGACTCCCACGCCACTTTGTAGTGGCACTGACCTCCTGGAATCAGGCGTATTTGCAAAGGGCTGCCATTGACTGGGGGTTGGTGTGATCAGTTCTCTGATCTGTTGTAAGTTTCAGACTTCTTAACATCTGGACATTCCTGTTCATCTGGAAGGAAGAGCTTTTCATTTTACTTTTGGTATGAAGCTCATTAATCATCTGCTATCACTTCCAGGAGGAATAAATATTGTAAATGAATATTTATAAGTTTCTAGCGAGTGAACATGCTACTGAAATGAAAACAATACACTAATATAGGTCAGGGTGTTCCCTCCTCCTTGGTGTACTTACTAATTTACTGAAAGGAATGGAAAATTAGTTTTACTTTGAT
This sequence comes from Scalopus aquaticus, assembly GCA_004024925.1. NCBI lineage: Eukaryota > Metazoa > Chordata > Mammalia > Eulipotyphla > Talpidae > Scalopus > Scalopus aquaticus. The sequence goes on from PVIJ01000193.1 coordinate 23,451, forward strand.
GGTAAAAGAGAAGTACTAGGTGCTTTCTGGTGTATTAACTGAGAACATGATGTCTAGTTGTGCATGCCCCAGCACCCTCTTGCTCTTGGGATTTTGCCTGGCGCCCAAAAGTTCCTGCTGGTAAAGTTAAAATGTAGAGTCGGGCAGGGAGACTATCACCAGGACAAAAGTCTTGGTATGAGGATATCTGCTGAAAACAGCAGGCAGACATTTTGGGCAGATCAGTATAACCAGCTAGACCACCTTGACAGGAAGTTAAGTGCAAACAGGGACTGGAGATAGGATGTTTTGATTAGGGGCAACTTTGGTGCCCCCCAGGCAACAGCCCTTAGTCGCTTCCCCCTAGCTTGTGCCAGACTATTATGCATCCCCAATACACATCTCCATCAGGCACATTCCTCCACACGTTCCTCCATATGCTTGCCTGCCTCCTTGAATCTGGCTCCCTAAATAAATGTAAGACAGGACTAGAAAAGGGTGACTGTATCTCCAGAGATGTAGCCCCTCTAGGTTACTCTTCTCTCTCTCACTACTTGGACTTTTCAGTCATCTTTCCTTTATCCTGCGTCACTTCCAACGCTGCTGCCCCAACGAAGCTGCATCTAGTGTTGGGCCCACATGCAAAAGCTATTCTAATACCTGGTATAAAATACAAGTAGATTCCCTCACCTACCTTGTAAGCTTCTTGAAGACAGAGACCATATCATATTATAATCTTTGTAATTGTATTGGTGCCTAAAATGTTACTGATGTCGTTTTAGAGTCGATGGATTAGAGAGCGGAGCGGGGTCCTAGGGTTCACCCTGGGAAAGGTTTCACCAGAGCTCCTTCCCACAGCATGCGGCAAGTTTCTCCACGAGGCAAAGTCTCAGTTATACTTAACACTTTATGGTCCGCTCATGTATTAGTACGTGTTTTTGTCACCAGTATCAGGTGGCCGCTCAGGTATTAATACATGTTCATCTAGTCTCCGGTTTTTCACGCCACAGTGGATTTATTTGGAACTATTAGGAGCTATTTCTTTGATCGTACTCAGTCTAGAAGCTTTACACATTGTTTTGGTGAAAGTGTAAGGTGTTTTATGAGAGAGAGTACAGTTTTTTTAATATCCAGTAGTTCAGGAGTTGTGCGTGTTTTATTGAATGCTTATACTGTTGGGGGGGAAAAAGGACGTCTGCAACAAATTCCACAGGAAGGTTTATGGACCCCCACCTCAAGCCAGAGAGATCCAAGACCCCTAGGGCTACGAATCCCAGAATTCCATCATCATCCAGAAGAGAGGATTACCGGAAACTGAGGGGTGGAGTTAAGCAGACATGTTGCCTATATAACGAGGGCTTTTGACCTTGGGGGGTCTCTTGCTTCTTGCCGGGCTACAACGTGCCATTGGGGTTTCCAGCTCTTCGGATCTGGTAGGAAGTATTTGGAGATTTATCTCTCTCCCTCACTTTCTCTTTTGTCCCTGAGTTATTCATTTTTTTATTTCCCTTCCTTTTATAAATAAACCCTTTTATTAACCTTTTTGTGAGTGCCTGCAATTGTTCTTATTATAAGTCCTTTTTAAGCGCACGGGTGAGAACCCACAGTCAGGCACCCCATTGTATATCAGGGTTGCCCTGTAACATGTTCATGCTTATAGCAGTAGCTCTTTTTTCAGTGCTGTATAGCATTCCATCCTTTGAACAAACCACAGTTTCATCCTTTGATGATGATTTCAGTTTTTACTATTATGAACAGTGCAGCTAAGAAATTCCTACATATGCCTACTGGTGTATGTACAAGCATTCCTGTAAGTAAATACCTAAGAGCGGATCATTAGAAATGGTATTTTCGACTTATAAATACTGAAAATTTACTCAAAGTCATGAAATTTTCAGTTTAATAGGGAGGTCATGAGAGTTTCTGTGATCCCTCTTCCTTCCCAACATAAAAAGTTGACCAATTTTTAAACTCTTGCCAATATTATAGGTCTGGAACGCTATCTCACTTGCTTTAGCTTATATTTCTCTGATCACCAAAGAGGTTAAGATTCTTGCCATATGTCTATTAGCCATATATGCTCCTTCTTTAGTAAAATATTTAATCATAATATTTGCCCACTCTTTGGTTCCTTTGTATTTCTTCCTTGACCTCAGGCAGCCTCTGTCAGATCTCCACATACCCATGTGTCCATTTCTAACATCTGTTTTCTGGTGAATTCATTTCTCACTTATTTGAATATTTAAGACAGGTCAGCTAAAAAGTAATTTTTATTTTTTAAAGATTTATTTATTTACGTATACAAGCTGGGGTACAGGCCAGAGGCATGGGGCTGCGAGAGGGTTCACCAGAGACAGAGTGGGGAGCAGAACAGGCAGATCGACAGAAATACACTGCTGAGGGGAGCAGCAGGCAATGCAGGAGAGGTCTGCTGTGCCATGTGGGAATCTCCCCCGCCGGGTGTCGAACTCAAGTTGCTGCTGCCGACAGCTCCACAGCGCAGTGCTTAACTGCTGCGCCACCAGGGAGGCCCCTAAAAAGTAATTTTTAGTAAAAATTTTAAAGCATTTTTTTTTTAATTTAGGAGAGAAAATTCTTGAAAATACTCAATAATCCCTGAGGATTAGCATGCCACCAGAGGGAGCCCAAAGGATGCACGTGAGTCGCAGTGCCCACTCTCCTGCACTCAGGGTAGGGGAAGCTAGCTTTGTATTTCTGAGCATTTTCTGAGTATTCTTCACTGTTATGTACAACAAGATGTCAGGATTTTAAAGCTTTTTTGCAGTATGTCTTATCTTGCTACTATTTTGCCATTTTTATATCATTTTCCATATCACTATGGCTCAGTAAGATATATTATGAGATGAAAGAATTAGTTTGGAATTACCCTTAGGCTTTTCGGTGGTCTGCCCAATTCTATGTTCCTAAGTGTTCACCAGACATCGTAACCTTGACCCTTCCCCAGACATAGAACCAGTGCTGAAAGTGGGAAGCTTAGCTCTTAGCATTCATCTCTTCCTAGAACTAACCAAGAACTAGCAACAGGGTTCTACCAACCACCTCCTAAGTCCTCAATGCAAGCACCAAGGTTTGTGTTTGATGCTTTATCATCTAGGCTCCCAGGTGAAACAAGTTCCTCTGTGATTATGTTTTTCCAAGAGACTGAAGTCCTTTCTGGAAACCCAAGCCAGATATATGGACCCCGAACTCTGCTCCTACAGGCCTGACAACCAGGAATCTAGACTGACTGTCTTAGCTAAAGTTTTTTTTCCCCACACACACTTTTCTCAGACACAGGTAGAATATGGACAGACAGAAGCCAAGACCTTTTGCTTACTTCTCTCTTTATCTGGGCTGCTAGGAATCTGAAAAAAATATTTTGTGTTCCATTACTAAAGCTTTGTTCTAGAAGTTGCTGAGCAAAAAGCTTCCTGACGTATTTTCAGGGCCTTTTTGCTCTGTACCTGGGAATAGGACAATAAAAGCTAGCCAAGAGTCCTCATCACCAGGGCCTTGTTGTCTAGCAGGGATACAAGACATCAAACATCAAACTAGTTTTACCTGGGTACATGCTACAAAAGGGAGAAACTCAAGGTAATCTTACAACATGATGACTTAGGTTCTTAGTTATCATTACTGGATTTTATTCTGTTTTTCATTGCTTGGGTCTTACAGGTTAATTTTTATTTCCAGCAGATTCAAATTCTTTTAGTAGTAGGCAAAGATATATTTGTTTATGTAATCACACAATCACTTTCATATATACCTCCTTTCATGAAAAATTTGAAATGTTATACTGTGGGAGAATTGACAAGAACTTCTGAGCTGAGTGTTCACTGATTCAAGTACTGACTTAACAGTGATGTCAAGCATTATAGTAACTGGTTTGAAACAAAAAGTTTGAATAAGAAAGTGATGGCTAGGGCAAAGCTTTAGCCAGTCCAGAAAAAAAAAGAAGAAAGAAAATAGGATTCCTGGGCCTCCTTGGTGGCGCAGGGGTTAAAGTCTCAGAACTATCAAGCTATCAGCAGCCACTCCAGCACAAGTTCGATCCCTGGCCAGGGAGCTGACCCACATGGAGCAGCAGACCTCTCCTGTCTCACCTGCTGTTCCCTTAAGCAGTGTCTTTCAGCAGATCTGCCTGTTCTGCTCCCCACTCAGTCTCAGGTGAATCCTCTCACCCCCTGCACATCTGGCCTAAACCCCAGTTCTTGTATGCATAAATAAATAAAAATAAATCTTAAAAAAAAGAAAATAGGATTCCTTGCCATGACTGAATCAGGTAAATCTGGGCTGCAGCGACCTGGAAAGGGCAGTTCCAGCAACTGTTTGCCAAGCAAGAATGAGGACCCAGTGTTGTCATATTAGTAACAAATAACATTTTTTTTTAATTGTGAAGTTGAATAAACTCCTCTCTCTGCCCTTTTGTGATTTAATTTAGACTTTGCATTTCATGATCTCTTTCTAACCAGGGATGCATCAATTACAGCCAATTAGACCTGTTCTCTCTCCCGCTTGACTCCTTCCTCCCTTCCTTCTACCACAGACTTTCAATCCCTTCAATTCACCCTTCAATTCACTTGTTTCTGGTCTCATGTAAAGTCATCTGGCTATGAAAGAAGTAGGTCAAAGAGCATTTTGGTCCCTCTCTCCCCAGAGAAGTTTTCTTCACTGAGGAAAGTGGACTCAGTAGGATACAGAGCTTTTTAATTTCCCTTTGAAGAAAGGTCTGAAATGGTCTACAGATGGAAAGGTTTAAAGAACATTGTCCCAGAATTTCTTTGCTATCTAGGGAACATTTCACCCAGAAGGGAATAAATAATGAAACTTTTTACCACTGCTAAATTATTGCTTCTGCAATATTGTACAGTATAGCTAGCTCTCTGCCAGGAAGAAACTGAATGAAGTATACTTAATCATATAGCAACAAAGAAACTGCTCCCCAGTTTATATGAGCTGTGCTAACCAATATTTCACTATCACAGGGATAATGGTCTACCTTTGAGGTCGCTAGGTATTATGATTTTAGGATTGTAACCCACCACCAATTCACCCGTGATCCATCTCCATGGTCACCTTGTGTCCTTTTCTACTCCATTTTGTGCCCTTGTCCTCCCCTTCTCCCCACCCCAAGTGTCTCTTTCCTATTTGGTTTCCCTATAGTCCTGTTATAAGTGATACCATTCGATATTTTTCTCTTTCTTTCTGGCTTGTTTCACTGAGTATGATTCCCTCTAATTCCATCCATGTTGCTGCAATTTACATGTGTTTCTCTTCTTTGAATGCTCTATAGTATTCCATTGTGTATATGTACCACATCTTCTTAATCCAATCATCTATTTTTGGACATCTGGGTTGCTTCCATACCTTTGCTATTGTGAACAGTGCCGCAATGAATATACGGGTGCATGTATCCTTTTGGATTAGTGTTTTTGTGTCCTTTGGGTAGATTCCCAAAAGTGGTATTGCTGGGTTGTATGGAAGCTCCATGTTGAGCAGTTTGAA